>CAEGAE010100421.1:0-27512 GCA_903067095.1 Girardinus metallicus
CGCCGCTAACACCGTGTAGCTCCAGTATCCAACTTGAAGCTGACGTCACTGTGGTATCAACGCATGCGCGACCTGATTTCCAAATTATGCCCCGCCTCTTCCGTGACAACTCTCATACGTACTAAGTGAGTCTATATTATATTAGTTTATATGTGCAATCTTAGTCTTTTATGTATGCGTGTGAGAAAAAGAATTGTATGCATGTGTGATATTTTATTAGTGTATATGTGCAATTTTTGTATTTTGTGTGTGTGTGAGAGAAAAATTGCTTATGTGTGTGACATTTTAATAGCATATATGTGCAATTTAAATATTTTGTGTGTGTATGAGTTTTTAGTAGTGTGTGAGAGACAAAACATAGTTTTTGTCCTAAACGGCCCCTTCGTAGGGGAGCAATACGGGATATTTACGGCACCTTGTCACTCAGAAACTCAAACCGAACTTGAAGATGGGACGTTATGCCGCTAACACTTAGCTTTCGTCAACAGAGGTGGAAGTGAGAGCGCTGTGCAACACAAGTAATGTTCCGGCCGGAACACGGTGCGCTAAAAAAATAAAACATAAATTAACAAAGCTTCGAGGCAGATAAATTTTCCTCGAGGAATTTTAATAATCGAGGTACTCAAATCATATGAGGAATCGTTTCAGTAATAAACAGCAGCTATAAATCACCAGCCAGAACTGACATTTATTCATTGTTAATAATTTCAAAAATTGCAAAACCGGGATTTAAAATCCTACCATTAGTCGCTGTGTGTTTTAAATTCTTCCATCTGTTTTGCATTGAAAGCAGTCAAACTGTTTTATTATAGTAAAGGCGCTACTAAAAGGGGGCAGATGAGCTGTCACTCATCAAGTCAAGCCTGCAAGCTGTTTTTTTTTTTTTTTTTTTTTTTGTCAGAAACCCAGTGCCAATCTCCTGATCTGTGCCTCTGCTCCAAAATGTGGAGGTTGTTGTAATGTGATTGACACAGATCGCAGCATCAGGACTGTCGCTGTCGGTCTCCTCGTGCTACGGATTCAGATTGAGGTTTAAGAAGTGTAGATGTGTACAAGGAAAACCGCTCAACAAAAGCTGAACCGGAGGAATCCATTCTCTCCTTGCATGAAATGTAAAGATGGCTTGAGTACGTTTTGGGGTAAAATCCTTAAAAATGGCAACAGATACTTTCAGAGTATTGTTGAAAATGAACTCGTTTTGATGACAAAGCATGTGTGAAAGATTTGAAATGATCGTCACAGAACAGGTTAAGTTTCAAGTGCTTTAGAATCACGTCACATTAACATTCACGGATCTTGAAATCACCTCATCACTTTATAGTTATGGCTTACATTATGCCTAAACCTTTTGATGTTAGTTTCCTGCTATTTGCTTTAAAAAAAAAAATGTTAATTTGCATCTACCTTGAATACACATCTTTATTTACGATTTTAATCTCCCAATTTAACTATAAGACAGATTTCTTAATAAAATGTCCTTCATTATCTTATTCTAAATGTAATTAATGAGCACTTCCTGCTCGGATGACGCGCATTTAATGTACGTTTTTGCTTTTGTAAATTCTGGTCACCAGCTGATTTCTTAGTACATTTCTACTTTCTAATGTCTGTGTTGCAGACTGAGGTTTAGTTTTCTGCTTTTTTTTTTTTTTTTTTTTTACTGCTGCACATGAACCGATTATCAAGTTTCATCATTTTTTTACTACATTGAGTTTCACACGGAGGATCCTGTAAGTTGGATTGAAATTATTTAACTAGCAAAAAGAGAAGGTGCAGTCCTCCTTGCTGGCAGAATAAAAGCTTAGAATGATTTTTTTTTCTATTTTTTTTATTTATTTTTTATTCAGTTCTCAATTCAACATAATTCAGCCTCAGCTTTTCTAAGCGTGAACCCATTTTGTTAGTCCTTTTGTTTTTGACAAGGGATTCAATGTCTCATTAAGTTTGTTGGGAAAATGGCTACATTAACAACACGTCTTGCACTGATTCAAAAAAAAAATATATATATATATATATATATTTTTTTTTAATTTAGTCTGTGTAGTGCATTCTCACGTGTGTTGGTTTTCTTTGTGCGGCACCACTTGTTGCCTTGGTAACGTCGATTGTCTCTGCTTTGCAGACAGCCAATGGGAATGTGGAGGCCAAAGTGGTGTGTTTTTACCGGCGCAGGGACATCTCCAGCACACTCATCGCTCTGGCAGACAAACATGCAAGTAAGTGACTGACCAAAACCCAACCAGTAAGCATCGGCGATCAAAGACTTCCAGCCCCGGCATAAAAATGCCTTCCTCTGCTAAAAATCTTTCTGTTATTTTCTCATTGTGGAGGTGAAAAGCCCTAACATTAAATAACATTAAGTGCAAGCTATTGTTGCACTGATCCAGACTGCAGACTTGTTTGAGGAGAAAATTGTTTCTTCTTTTGTTTTGCACTGTGATGACTCCTATGGGTGTATGTGTGTGGAAGTGTTCAATGTGCAGCTCTTCACTTGTGGAGTGCTGCTCTCCAAAGCAAGTCCAGTCATATTCAGAGTATCGTTACCCTAGGTTGCCTCTCAGTGTTATCTGTGAATGCTGTTCAGTTGTGTGGCAAATCCAACAGGAGCACGTGCAAAAGAAAGATTTGTGGCTGCAGGTGGCAGAAGGCTGTTGCTAAAAAGCGGCAGCCATTCCAGACTGTTGCATCATCGCCAAAGAGGTCAGCTGAATTGAAAGGGTAAAGAAGCAGAGAAAACAAAAAACAGGATTTCTTCCAAGTTTAGGGCCAGGTGGCTTCGCGTCCTTCAAGCATTTAAAAAAAAGGCTTTAAATTCACGTCTTAAATTAAGGCCTTAAAATGACTGAAATTCCTTAAAGAAAATATAAGCTGGCCTTAAATACGTTCATCACAAGTCTTAAGTTTTGTTGTGGCAGGACCATTTAATCTCATATGTTCTATGTAGGGACTTCTCTATTAGGCAAAAGTTTGAATTGTGCGGAGACATCTTCACTTACTGCACTGTGCAACTCAAGGCGGTTTAGGCTACCAATAACAAGCTGCTAATACTTGCTAGCTAGCTAGAGAGCCATGTACCATGAGAGGAGCACAAAGCTGCTGCCAGGAGACACAAAAAGACCCCAGAAGTGTTACCGTTTTGGTCCCCTGTATTCTTTTTTTCTGCATCTCTGCTGTGAAATAGGTTTTAAATCTTAATAATCTTAAAAAGCCATAGGTTTGAGTAGGTGAAACACTGTTTTAACTCTACAGACTGTCGTAATCTCTTGATGTGCATTGAATATTTTGATTAGTTTGATTAGGTAGCTAATATGTGCTGAATGATATTCAAATTCAAAAGCATTTAATTTCGCTTTGGGAATGATAAAGTAATTGTAGTGACTACTTGATCATTTGTCAGAAATGATGCATCTGCACCTAGCAAAATCTTCTAACATGTGAAAACTCGGCACCCTCTGCTTGACTTAATATGAATACTGTGTATGGCTGATATGCTGTTTGTTTATTTATTTGATTAAGCGATAAATAATTGTGTGGCAAAAGTTGCTCAAAGAATTTGAATCGAGTAAAGCTACAACTAAGCCACTTTAGGAGTTCTGGTTAGAACATAATTACAGTTTTTTTTGTTTTTTTTTTTTGTTTTTTTTTATCTTAAATGTATATTTTTTTTGTACAGCTTTGTGCCTTTTCAGCAAATGTTTGTATTTTGATCTGTGTCATCTACTTTACAATTTAGATTACTAAATTAGTTGACAATTATTGAAATAATCGATTTATCACAATTGATCTGTATTGTTTCAGGCGTAAAGCTTGTCAAAGCAAGTTTTGGTTTTGAACATTGAAAACAGCACTAATGAATTGTTTCTAATGTGATTTATCTCACACACACCAGTCACTAACTACCAGCTGCTTACCTCATTAATCAAAGCATTAGCCAGTTTTCCTTACGTTACTACTTCGTTCTTTTGTTAAATACATGTTGTTACAATTTAATATGTCACGCATTTGTTGCAATCTTATCCAGCAATTTACGTGTTAATAACCAAATACTTTCAAAAAAAAAAAAAAATTGTCTTCATCAGATGTGAAACCTTCTAGATTAGCATTAATCTAGAAGAGAAAAAAAAAATCCCCAAAATTTGATAGTACAATTTCATTTAATTCAGTCTACCATTTTCAGTAAGTCGTGCTGCCATCCACACGCTCTGGAGGATTGCAAGTCAACTTGTAGACTCCGGCTGGGTGTGGCAGGCCGTGTTGGCTCGAAGGGTGTGAAAGCGCTTGCGTGAGTCTCTATAAAGAGACCGACCAGCCTTTTTGGAAGCGTGCTTATATCAATGCAAGTCTTAAACACAGAGGAGACGTGGGGGCACATCTATTGCAGAATCAGATTTTTATTTATTTATTTTTTTGTGGGAACCCCCAGCGTCGGCTTGTGATGCAATCCAGTCAGTGGTACTTTATTGAGTTTTTTTTGTATGCAATTAACGTCTAGAAGAAGTGTAGATTAGAATGTACTTATGAGAAGCACACTGAAATACTCTGCAGGATCTTGGTAGATTGGACCAGATTTGGATTGTTGATGGGTTGCCTTGACAATTTCAACATTTCTAATTTAAAAAAAAACAAAAAACAAACAAACGGCGAGAATTGGACTCTACCACATGGGTGTGGTTCACATCCCATCTGCATTTCTGTAGCTGCGACCTCGCATCGTCTGAGTGCACGACTGCAGATGCATGCATGTGCATGCATAATAGACTGGAGCTGCTGCCTTTGGGTGCCACTGGAGGGCTTGGATCTACTTTAATTTAACATTTCTAATGGCTCTGCGGAGAACAGCTCTTCGTGGCCTGTGTATATATAAATCTGGGTGTCTGCTGTGAGTCATTGATCAAATATTTTGCAGAGATTCGCAGTGCTCCTTCTGTGCGAGGCCTTTAACTCGAGCTTTAGTCCCTCCCTACGAGTAAAGCAGGGCTCCAAAGTGGACGGTCTCTCTGGAGAACTTGGCATTTTGGCTCCAAAGCTCCTCCTTTCAAACACATGAATTTGCCATGACTCAACCTTTAGTTGCTTTTTTTTTTTTTTTTTAAAGGTGGTTCTTCCTATAAACTGTGGTCTCAATGCTATTTGTAAAGCGATTCACAAAAGTAATGGCAGTTAGGGAAGCTAGCAAGGTTTATCCAACCCAGTTTTGCGTATGTTTTCATTTAAAATGTGCTTCATTACTGAAGACTGAAGACGTTTTAGGGTCGCCTCACTTGTAGCTCTGGTAAATAGGTGTTTTCTGCTCCCACAACTGAACCTAGTGGAAGATGACTGTTTCTAATTCTCTGTTTTTTGGGCTCTGAAACTCCTCCTTTCAAATGCATGAATTTGCCATGACTCAACCTTAGTTTTCTTTTTCTTCTAAATTTTTTAAACCAAGTCCACAAAGTCTTAATAGGTGCAACGACAGAACTAATGCAAACAATATAAAGAGTCATCCTGTTTTCCAGCTGTGCTGGTTTTGTTCTTGTTTGGAATCTGCTGTGGATTTGGGGAAAAAAAAATCACAATCCACTAGCGTGAGGAAAAGGTTGAACATTGAAAAGGTGTTCTGGAAGTCACCTTTTACATAGTAAACAGAGAACTGTGCAGATATCTGGTAAGTCTTTCACTTCTTTTTGTCCTACAGTGACAATTTTGATGATTGTATTTTACAAGCTTGTTTTTTTTTTTTTTTTTTTTTTTTTTGTCATGATTTTGAACTTTTGACTTGGTGACATGTTTAGTCTGAGATAGAGTATGTTTGCATTTCTCAATTTCCTGAGCCACTCCAGAGCTTGTAGCAGCACATTTGTATCCATTCAACAATTAGCCACTATTAGAGATGCACTGATCAGGATTTTGTGGCTGATTTTTCATCTCTGTTTTTGTAAAGCTTCAAGCTGCCAATCCTGATTTAAGCCAATCCTGTTTGAAAACTATCCATGTCATGCTGTGTGCATGTGAGAGAGCTACCACTGTAGGGTTTTACCGTTTCAAAACAATTGCATCATTATATGCAGGGTGTCCGTGCATCCTTAAGAAGTCTTAAATCCATGCATCTAAAATGAACACTTAAAATGTCTTAAATTCAAGTAACTTGCCCTTAAATATGTTAAACACAAGTGATAAATTTTGATCTGACATGACCATTTAATCAAATGAATTGTGCCTCCATAGGAAATGATTTTTAGCTTATAACTTTTTATGCTTCCTTTGGATGCTTTTAAACATGTCAACAATGCGGAAGATTGGCTAACTGTCTTAATGCAGTGATGACTTCCACTCTGAAGAGTGTTTTCAGTTAGCGTGACCTGAAAACTTAGATGGGTAAATGAAAATATCAAATGTAAAAATTTTCAGACTGTTTGCTCATGCCTAAAGTCAACAGATTACTATTGCCAAGCTTTTCTTTCTCCATTGTTTTTTATTAGTATTATTAGTATTAGTATTATTATTAGTATTTAGTACCAATAATAATGAAGAATTGCAAGTCTTTACTGCACATCTGCTGTTGACACATTAACACTCTGCATATTGAGTATAGGAAGTTTATTAAGGTAATAAAGGTCCATTGTGCTCTCCTCACATCAACATCTCACCCTCCGGCCCGCTCTCTTCTCTTCCTCGCCTTCCTCTTCCATCTCTCAGGCCAGTAAGGCGACCCATTCATCAATAATTGGTAATTGGCTGGGACAGGTGAGACGGAGAGGCAATTTGTAGAGAGTGTGGTGTGGGTACATTGCGAAGTTGGGTTGCCACTCAAGGACTCGCACCGAGGCGCCAGCTGGAAGGTCCAAACAACCGATGGACTACTTGATAATCCTTGCTTGTGTGTAGGTGTGTGCGTATGAAGTCAGTGATGCGTACATGAGAAAAGCGTGGAAGTTCTTACTTGGTGAAGAAGACTCAGCTCGTTTCACTATCAGAGTTTACAAAGGAAGTCAGAGGAAGCCCAAAAGATGCAAGACTTGTTTAGATAGCGGACTGTATTTCTATCTGTTCAACCAGGCTGCTACAACCAAGAGAGTTGGACATCAACAGATAACAGGAAGTTGATCGTGTTACAGCAAAGTTGCTCCGTTTTATACTTTATAATTTTTTTGCAACATGGATTTGGAAATGTTGGCACTGTTTCTGGAAAACTCTCAGGTAGCATTAGGATCTATAACTGCAGGGAATAAATGCTTAATACTTCTTATTACATTCAACATACTATTATAGTTTTGAAAGATACACCAGTGGTCTCTCTTTCTTTTATTTGTAGTAATCGTGAACTCTTGTTCTGCGGAGCTGTGTAACACCAACTGTTCTCTTACACATGATGGTATTAAAGGTTTCATAAGGGTCCTGTAAGAAGCAAATAAACAACTTACAAATTTAACATAATATTAAATCAAAATGCATACAATGGTTTTATTTTCACTGATAACTCTCTCATAAGAGAATTCCACTGATTCTTTCCACTTCATAACTTGAGGTTGTTTCTTAGAAACCATAATTTTATTCTGTGAAGATACTTTCCAATTCGCTCTCAAAGATAATTTCCTAGAAACAAAATCTGTCAGAGCTTTACAAGTACAAAAAATTGGAAACTAGCTACGAAAAGTAATTGGTGCATCTTGTGGTATTTTTTGTCGATTTTAAAAATGTCTCTACAACACATTTACGTTGCTTTATCTTTCCAAGGCTTGCAGCTGGTTAAGTGGTTGCCTCATTCTGTGTGATGCTAGATGCAAGGTTTGCGTTCGTGGGGAATGATTGTTGCATGTTGTGCGTCTTCTCTCATTTTTGTTTGAAATGGATCTGCTGTGTTCAGAAGAGAAGACGTCTCGCAGTGTAGAATCTTAACTTATTTACAGGATTTTCCTCAGGTTGTTTGATTCAACTTGGCTGTCTGGGATTAATGTAGCTCAGTTTATGTTCCCTTTGCTTTAGCTGTTTGGAGATAAATGGAGAATTAAAAGAGCAATTGTCTCTGTCTCAGTTTGAAATTTGTCCCTATATATCTGTATTATCTGCCTATTATTTATACCGGTATCCGCTGCATTGTATTACATAGTACTTTAAACAGGGTGTGTATAGCTAGATTAGATTTCACTTTTATTGTTCTTAAACAGCCCTCTGATTAATTTGGGAACATTTGATAATTGCTGCTAAAGATATGGATAACCACTTTGTTTCATTTGTGATAAATTGCAATATGTGCTAACTGATATAGTACTGTTGAACTGCTCAGTTTTAGAGCCAAACAGCAGAAAGAGAATTCAGTTATTTTAGCCTTTTTTTTTATCTGTCTTTAAAAAAACACCATCCTGATTATAGATGGAAGGAGGGAAACTATAACTCTAATTGTTATTCAAATGCATCCTGGGAATTGTAGTTCTTACTCTTTTCTGTTCTGAAGAGGTCAGATTGTTTTCAATACATTTGTAAAAAGAGGCAAATTTGTAAGACAGTCCAGACATGGCTTCCGGTCCATGAGCTTTCTTTATGGGTAATTGGTCTTAAAGGGGAAACATTTTTCCCATAACACACCGACGCCAATAAGTTATCTGTATATGTATAAGTCTTACATATACAGACATTAATGCCCATATATTTACTACACAACTCAGTCAGAAGCAAACGTCAGATTTGGGTTATCTCATGATTTTGATGACCACAGATCTAACAAAACCTGTCCAGGTTTAGTTTTTACATGGGGTGGGGGGAAATATAGAAATTTAAGCATGGAAAGCTGGAATATTGAAATTGTAAATTTGTTGGAGCTTAAACTTAACACGTCCTGTAATTAGGCTTGGATGTTTTCTGTGTGCTTCATGATTCAGCACCACAAGGAAGCAGAAGAAGAAGGAGCAGGGCCCATGCAGAGTGTATCCATATGAGCGAGCTGAGCTGCTCTTCCTGGGCATTGATGGTGTGTCTGCTGGGCGCTGAGTGCTGGGCAGAGAGAGTGAGGGAGTGAAGAAGTACTTATTGATTTTGACCACACATCTCTTCTCCTGAAAATCCCTTGATTGCTTTTGTTCTGCTTCCAGCCTCCCTCTCTTCGTCTCTCTCTCTCTCTTAGCCTGGCTTCCTCTAATGAAAGTCCAAATGAATTGGAGCACGTACAGACTGCTCCAGCGCTCTTCGTTTCACTTCTCTTCTCTCTTAGGCCTTCCCCCTCTCCCATATAGTGGCAGTCTCTTGTTGTCTTCATTTCTCACTGTTTTTATGCCCCTTTTGTCTTTGATACTTTTGTTATTCTTGCCCCTCCTTACCATAATTTTTTTTTTTTTTGGATCTATTATGCAGTTAATTTCTTTCCTTGGGGTGCCTCTCTCCAGCGGTCATTGGGCGAGAGGTTGCCAGTCCAACACAGAAACACACAAACTAATACCTAAGGGCGTGAGGCACCAATTAATTCTATAAGAAGCCAGAGTACCTGGAGTGAATCCACATGTGCATTGGGAAAATATGCAAACTCCATCCACAATCCCCTACAACAGGATTCAAACCCTGGAAATATTCAAACTTGCTGCTAATGCCAATAAGACAAAGTACATTCTTCTTTGTAAATGTTTATAAATAAAGCGTTTTTGCGAAACAGGAAGATGAGGTTGTATCGGTCCGGGCACTCTGACTTCTAAGTGTTCATCAGAGAGACAGTCTGGGGTAAGAAAGTGTCCCTAAGGTGACTGGTTTTTGCAAGTGACACTGAAAATTTAAGTCCAAATGGTGTCCAGGATGTGTGGGATCTGCAGAGATGTTAGAAGGGCTGGGCACGTCTTGTTTTGTGGATGAGCTAAACCACACAGTGATGGACGAACACAGGGCAAACCGAATAATTGTTGTGTAGAAAATGACCAGAAGACTTGATAGATTGTACTTCTTGAGTTTCTATAGGAAGTCCAGCCAGGAAGAGGGGTGGGGGATTTTGGGGTTTGTGTGTGTGATGAGGATGTGGTTCCTCAACATTAAACACAAAATTCAACTTTTAATGACTACTGCAGTTTCAAGCTTGGTTTGGGGACCAAAATTGCTAAATTTGCTACATTTTCAGCTGGTGCTGGTCGCTTTGACACTGCACTGCGTCAAACGAGGAAAAAGCTTTGAAAAACCTGTTTCCCCATTCGCCTGTGGCGGCGCTGTAGCAAGAACCACTGGAGAAAACGGCACAAAAACCTGAAAAGAAGGCATGAGCGCAACATCCTCCATCGTAGAATATGAGCAAAAAAATGGAGTAGCGTCAGATTTTAGCGGTGCAGAATTTCTCTTTTGTCTTCAGTAAAAAAAAAACAATGAGCCATTTCTCCCATTAGACTAGGGCATTTGTTTAGGTTGCATTTACCCAGAATGCACTTCTGTAGTCCGTTTTCTGCTTTTGAAGCCGTCCGCTTCCATCCACATATGCTTTCGAACCGCGCTGAAGTACACTTCAAACTAAAACTTAGGTTTGTAGGCGGAGCAGAGTTTGCTTTTTCAGTCCACATCGGCGTTCGATTCACACCTCCCCAAACAAACCAGACAAACTAGTCAAACTCTTAATCCGAACTGAACAGGGCTGGTATGAATGCACCTTTTTTTTTAACCCCTTCATGACAGTCATCCCTATTTCATAACAGAGCACCTTGTTTCAACCTCCTGTCAACGTGAGTCACCGCTGCACAGGAAGCCTTTATAATTTCATCTGCTCACATCAAAGATTGTTTTTGCTATTTTCTTAAACCCCAGTGCAATCCTTCTACACTTATTACTTTTGTGATCAACATGTAAGACATAGAACAGCAGCTGTATACCTCAGCCTATCTAAAGGAGGCAGAATTATACGTGAACTTTTTGCTTTTTCTTGTACGCCAAGTCAGTCAGATTCCCATAAAACATGCCTGAGGTGTGTGAACACAGCTCATGTCTCTGGGGGGGCTTCATTGTTCTGGCTCATCAAGTGCGCGTCCCCGTGTTTTAGGTCCTCTTGCCGTGCACCTGAGACAGTGCGCCGACAGCTGCCGAAAGATTTTCCATTCCTGCTGTTTTTCCCAAAGGAGCCCATTGTTCCGCCTCATCTGATGTGCGTATATTTGACCTTTGTTCCCTGTTGTTTTTTTATTTTTTCTTTATTGTTTTTGTACTCTAGGGGAGTTGGAGGAGGAGATGGAGAATTCAGAGATGGCCGATCTCCCTGAGAAGCAGAAGCACCAGCTCAGACACAGAGAGCTTTTCCTGTCCCGCCAGCTGGAGTCCCTACCAGCAACACACATCAGGTAGTCCACCGGCTGGCATCACTAGCTATGCTGCGCCTTTGCTTTTGTTTTGTTTCATCTTTTTTTTCCCTGTTTTTGAGACAAAATATCAAACGAAGGAAAACATTGTATAATTTTATGTTTGAGCATAGCAATGTAATAACTGATTAACCCAGAGGTATCAGTCAATTTTCAACCATCTGAAGTCATTAAGGACAAAAATTCCCTTTAGCTGAAATAGTGCTGTGAAAACCTTACAGGTTGAAATTAAGTTGTGACTTATTTTTTCTCAGAAATTAGACTCTAAGATTATACACATAATTATATTTTGCAAACACTGAAAGATTAAAAATTGGGGCTTTTAATGGGAGTCTGCGCAGCATAAATTTTATCCGCAAATGACTAAATTGTTGCTACATTTTGGCTCATATCCAAAGCAGATCGTTATTATTTGGCATATGGAAAATACCTTTTTTTTTTTTTTTTTTTCCCAGAAAAAAATATTAACATCACGTTCTCAATCTGACATTTGAAGGCATAAAACCCTGATTGTTGTTTAATATATAATTATGATCAGGACTGAAGATTTGACCTAAAAAAGAAGCTGAAAAAGAAGTGACTTGAAGTAATATTTTAATCTGAAGCCTCACAAATCAAGTCAAAATTTTGAATCCTTTTCTTTTTTGGATTATTTTTATTTATTTATTTTTTTAAAGGATAACAGTGGCATGATGTAATAAAGCTGAGATTTAAAGGGTTAACATTTTTTGAATGTTTGAGAAAATTGTCAAAAGAAAAGTAAAGAAAAAAACCCTGAAATTTATGTTTATTTTCTGTCTTTATTTTTTTATATATATAGCAGTGGATGTGTTTGTCCTTTATGACTCAAGAGGATTGTACATTTATCTTCTAATGGATTTGCTATAGAAATAAAAATTAAATTCCAAAACTTCCAAACAAAGAAAATGGCTTGTTGATGAGGGCAAAAAAGGGTTGAAAAAGACGAAAATGTTCATAAATACGCCTGAGGGTTAAAGGATGCCGTGCTTTATTAAAAAAATCTGGCACTAGATGAAGCTCCGATGTCACGGGCAAACCAAGCACTGAATGCCGACAGAAGCCAGTTTCTAGACTTAACCCTACCGTTCCTCATCTGTAAGCTCCATTCGTTACCACGTTATAACATGACATATCTGAGTCGAAGCTGGAAGGTTAAAGGTTAAAGGAGAGTCCTGAAAGGTTAAATCCAAGCCTGATAAAGACGTCCTGATTAACACGGGTGTGCAGATTTTTTCACATGCTGTCTGAGTTTGCCACCCTCCCAAATTAGATATAGGGGTGTTAATAATTTCCTGTGAAATCATCTAACCTTAGAAAGTAGCAATTAGCGAAGCCAAACAAACACTATCGCTGACTGACCTCTCCGCCATGATTCATCTGATTTGGAACAAAGTTAGAAATGTGCACTTTTATTTTGTTAGCCTCACTTTAAACAAGTTTAAATTATTCTGTTTTTTGTTTAGATGTAACAGAATAAAAATTGCTGAACGCAGATAGACAGACAATTTTAAACATCGCATTTTCTCCCTTCTTCTTCACAGTTATGCGTTACTTTGTGTTCCTAGAAATGAGATGCGTCGAACTTTGAGGTTTTAACGTGATTAAATGCTACGTTTTAGGGACATGAACGCTTTTGCAAGACACTGAAAATGTTTCTTCTGGCCTTTCCTCCAATTTCTCTTTCATCTCGTGCATCTCGCTACTTTGATTTTCCTCCCCGTCCTCGACCGACTCCAGAGGAAAGTGTTGCGTGACGCTGCTGAATGAAACCGAAGCCCTGAAGTCCTACCTGGACAGAGAGGTACGTATGTGTGCGTCCATGCGCAGGAAGCATGCAGGCATTCTTGCAAAGAAACGTGCAAATGAGGAATGCGTGAGCAGAATGCACCGTGCGTGAAGAATTTTAAAACCGGCTTCGCTCCGGAGCTTGGGTTTTTTTTTTCACTCTTTGCTTGTGGCTGGTTTCAGTTTTCAGCTGTCCATTTCAGCTTTTTTCTTTGTTTTTTGTTTTTCAAGAAGAAAACTTTGTACAGTTTTAGAATTTCTTCATCATCTCAGCTCTAACTCCCGCTTTAACATTTCATAATTTTCGAACAACTTTCCAACAAATTCAAACAAATGCTTTAGTCTTGCCGTCTTTCTGATTTTGCTTTTTTTTGCAACAAAAATGACATTCAATTCAGATAAATTTATTGTTTTTTTTCCCAGCAAGTTTTTTTTTTTTATGAAAAACTTGCATTTTCCTGCGGCTGCTGCGTTGGCAGTGAGAATTCCTCTCAGACGTTTTTCCATTGACAATCTTGGTGCCCGCTGGAAATGTTTCCTGTTGCTTTAAACAACTAACATTACAAAAAATGTTTCTGCCGCACAGAGCATGCATGTGTTGCTATAACTAGCTCATGTTTATTGCATCCATCGATATTGTGAGTGGAAATCCTTGCGCACGAGTGGAAAAAATTATAGATGGACTGAAATTTATATGAGATCTATACGCACAGCCTCGTAATTCTGAGGAGCGGGCTTTTGTGCGTCTGGCCGTGTAGCTACAGTACGCATCCAGCCCCAGGTGCAGATGCCCAGCGGCATCATGGGATTTAAATATGTGATTAGGTGTGTTAGATTTGCGGGCTTGTATGAGGTTGTGTGGGTCTGAGTCTTACGAGTTTAAAGATTCCTGTTTCCAGATGAATTATTCAGCATGTTGACCCAGAATGTTCTGTTCACACACAGTAATGAGGAGACGAGAGACTAGCAGCGAGGAAGCCGCACACACACACACACACACACACCCCGTCAGATAACAGCACACTCTCAGGCCCGGTTGCCCGTCTTCTGCTCTGAACTTTCCTCCCGCCTGTAATTCCCAGGATGCCTTCTTCTACTCGCTGGTGTACGACCCTCAGCAGAAGACCCTGCTGGCGGATAAAGGGGAGATCCGCATCGGGAACAAATTCCAGGCCGACATCACCGACCTCCTGAATGAAGGTAGTTTAATCTGGCCTGTTTAAATGAACATTGGATTCTAAGAGAAGAAGGTTTTTCTTTTCTTCAGGGAATATTTTCTTTTTTTTTTTTCTTTTTTTTTTTAACCACTGAATATTGATGCGGTGCGTCTGAACAGCACGGTAGTCCAATAAATAACTGCTGTCATACCAGAACCTGATCCTGAACACTGAAGTCCCAGCGCTATCGATAGTTTTTTTTTTCAGCTACCAAAAGTTTATTCACTTCTTGAACTTTTACACACTTTGTCAGAATAGAATGCATTCAATCGCTGATATGAGATAGTCCATCACAAAGCAAGCATGTAAAGGAGACTAAATACAAATGCATGCCACACTTTTCAGATTTTAAAATGTAAAAAAAAAAAAAAAAAAAAAAGAAACATAGAAAACTATACATCAAACTCACAATTACTTTGTTTTGGTCGAACGGTTAAAAATCAGAGATGCAGCAAACAAGATCAAGTTCAAATTTATTTATATAGCACGTTTCCAACAGCTAAAGCTGCAAAAATTCAAAGGCCAAACATTAGACAGAAGATCCAGCCTGTAAGGCTGTTAAACTAAGACAAACGGCTAGAAAAGAAAAAGGACATAATAAATCATCCAATGATCAGCTCCAAACAGTGATTGGCTGATCAATTACTGGAAATTCAACTTATTTTTCATCCTGATTCATTAACTTCATCAAAACAAAACACTTTTACTATTTTCACTCTATAAACTCGGCATCTAACACGTGTGCAGATGTATGATTTGGTTATGTAGTTGTTTAATTACAATCTTTCAGATTTCTAACCTACTACTTCAATATACAAACCTGCAGCAGATTTACCCTCCTTGTTTAGACAAAAAAAAAAAAAGTTTTTTGGTCACAATCTGCAACTGCCAAGAAAAGCTACCGTAACTTGTACTCTCACAGAAAATGAATCATAACCACAACCTTAAGTTTATTCCAAAATTACAACGTATCATGGTAAAATTATATTTCTGTCTCAATACTTTAAGAAGATGTAAACGTTTGTGGACACACTATAGGTTTTGCCAAAACCTTTTATTCTTAGCAAGTAGGAAAAGCAGAAGCTGCAAACCAGCCACAGTTGGATTCAATAAAAACGTTAACAGGTAGATCCGTTTTTTTTTTTTTTTTAATCAAATTGTATTTACTGTGTGTGTTGGTAAATTCAGACGAAGAGGACGGCAGAGATCTGGCAAAGCTAGAAGAGAAGATCTGGGATCCTAACAGCTCACTAACAGAGAAACAGATCGACCAGTTTTTAGTCGTAGCTCGGTAAGTAAACAATGATGCTGAAAGAAAAAGCGCTCACAAGAAAACAGCTTAGAAAGGAACACTAATTATGCTAACACTGGGCGGATATTTTAACAATGGTGTCCATCTTCTATAAAGTTACAAAAATATCTAAGGTTTGGATTCAGTGTTATCATGAACAATCATGTATTGTCTCTAGGTTCCAGTTCTGCATGTAAAAGCAGGTTGTTTTCAAACTTTCTCAGGTTTGAATTGACGTGAAAACCAAAAATGGATTAAATGTTTCGGTTCCATCAGAAATTATGTGTAGTGCATATGGAAAGTTAAGGTTAAGAAGCTTATTTTTTCTAGGGTAAGTTAGAAGAGCTACTGCAGAATTAAGATTTTGTCAACATATAGTCATAATTTTATACTGAATGGGAACAAAGTTTACAAAATAAACATCATGTAGTGTTAAATTGAGTTTAAGCGCTACGAGTAAGGCCATGTTAATATGCCGCATGAATGGCGCCATTACTAAACTTTTTTTTTTGATAGAAACAAAAATAACACAAAGTGCTTCTCATACGTTCAAAACAGACGTGCAAAACAACCACTAGAGTGAATTAAGTTAAATAAATAGGACAAAATTTGCTGTTTTGACACAAAAAAAAAACAACCTAGAAGTAGAACAAAAATATTTCTGATTAAATTTAAAAGTGCAATAGTGTTAAAACTGAATGAGTAACATCTTGGGAGAAATAAATATTTTCATGTATCCAAATTTTATTAATAATGTACGCATTGTTTCGAGAGTGCTTTCGTCTTTGTTTGTGGAAATGTGTAACGCCTCTGCTTTTATCTCTGTGCGTGCGGAAATTAGCGTCATCAACAAACAAATTGGATAAAAGAAATATGCCAAGGAGAAAAAATCAAAACGCATAAAGGGAAATGGCAACAGGAATAAGCACTCACAGAAAACCTCCAAAATAAAATATTTCTCTTTGAAAAGACCGTCTGTACATAAGATAAGTTTGTACAAGAAAGAAACATGAAGCCTCCAGTCTCATCAGTCTCATTAAATGTGATTCCACGTTGGGAGGTGTTGTACTTGTGATATTGCATTGATACACCGTCTGTTGGGAGCTGTGCTTGTTGTGCAGCCTGACGGTCGCTGGCAGAAAGGACCGGTCACACTTTTGGAGGCCGAGCCACTGTTTTTCTGCTGTTTGCTGGGATAAAATCCTGCATTAAAGCAATAAACAAACATCCCTCTAACTATCCATGTGACTTATTGGACATTCAGAGCTAAAACTGATCTGAAGAGAATCTGATTTAATTTTTTTTTCCACAATGGAAAATGTTTAGTAGCCCATTAATAGTCAGAAAGTATCCATGTTTAGTATTAGGGCTGAAGGGATTAATCACATTATTTCTGATGAATTGTTTGTTGAAATAATCATCAACTAACTTAATAATTGATTGTTAATCTGAAATTATGAAACATGTAATTTGCTGAAAACCCCCCAACGTATTAATAAAAATAATTAAGCCAAAACTTTAAGAAATGTACATGTATATTTTGCAGTTTTACCCAAAACTCCTCAAGAGGCATAGTTGTAGCTTCACCTAAGTCAACTTCACTAACAAAAGAGCTATATTATTGCATTTCAGGCAATAAAATTTGCTTTTTTATTATTTAAAAAAAGAAATGTAATTGTTTATTTACACATTTTAATGTATTTCTAATATTGTATAATAAAGGCTTAAATAGTTAAATGAAAAGCCTGAATGTGCCCAATTTTTTAATCCGATTATTCGTCAGAATAATAGCCCAGCAGCTACAATAATCGCCAGTTGCAGCGCGGTTTTGCGTCTCGTTGAAAGCCGTCTTTGTCCCACAGGTCGGTCGGCACGTTCGCCAGAGCGTTGGACTGCAGCAGTTCTGTCCGGCAGCCGAGCCTCCACATGAGCGCCGCCGCCGCCTCCAGGGACATCACACTGGTGAGATACGTGGAAACGGCTTCGGGGTTTTAGCTCAACACCGTGCCGCTGCTTAAAGAGTGCAACCTTGTCTGTGCAGCTGTTGATAAGTTAGCGATAGCTTAGCGTTTTAACTCTGCACGGCGGTTTCCTTCCAGTTCCACGCCATGGACACGCTCCACACCAACGGCTACGACATGACCCGGGCCATCGCGGCGCTGGTGCCTCAGGGTGGGCCCGTCCTCTGCAGGGATGAGATGGAGGAGTGGAGCGCCTCCGAGGCCAACCTGTTCGAGGAAGCGCTGGAGAAATACGGCAAAGACTTCACAGATATCCAGCAGGATTTTGTAAGTGACAAAACCAAAAAGTAGCGCCTTCACAGAATCGCTCACTTTTTTTTTTTCTTTTTTTTTCTAGCTTCTTTTGTTCTCCTAAAGTAAAAAGACTGGAGTCAATCATTCAGCACAGTCTTGGCGCCAGTCTCATATTCATCATCGCCATGTTGTTTTTTTTTTTGTTTTTTTATTTTTAATAATGCTTTTTTCAAAAAATGATTGTTTAAAAATAATAGCATTAGTTTAGCAAATTTACTGCAAATATTCTTCAGCCAAACTGCATAAACTTGTTCACCCAAGTTTTGTTTTCAACAGTCATTAGAGTAGCAGCTAATGATTATTTTAGCATTCAATTAATTTATTAATTTTTCTGACAATTAATCAAATAAAAAATTTTTGTATATTCTACAGACTTTTCATTTAACTACTACTTGCACCTTTTTTTAAATAAAAAAAAAACAACAACATTAGAAATACATCAAAAGTTGCAAATAAAAAACAAAGAAATTCCTCTTACAAATTAGAAAAAAAACATGTTTGTTGCCTAAAATGCAATTGTGGCACATTGGCCATTTGTTGCAAAAGTTGCATCTGTAGCTAAAAAATACTTCTTACCTTTCTCAGCTGTTTCTGCTTGACTTAATAAAAGCATTTTTTTAGGTTAACTGAGTGTAATTTGTTAGCAAAATCTGCTAGCAAAAAATTCTTTGTATAGTTTTGTCTCAATTACTTCCCCCAGTATGTTGCTCTTTCAGCATGTGGCCTTTTTTAGAGTTAACGATTAATTGGTTGCTAAATTAGTTGACAATTATTTCAGTAACGTTCATTGAATAAATCTGTGTTGTATGATCGAAACAAAGCTAAACTGCAGGACACAACCTATCTGTAGTGTATGTCTAACCGCTGCCCTGCACGGGATCTTTGCAGATTTATTTAATGTTTAATTGATTATTTGTGAACTGGACCCTTTCTGTTTTTTTTTTTTTTTTTTTTTGGAAAGCAGCCTGTTCGTCCTGTGTGTGGTGATCACACAGATCCGTTCGAAAACAAGGTTGAGTTCTGCTGAGAAGCTGCAGCTCCTCATTCTCTGATTCGCCTTCAGCCTGAGAAGAATGATCCGGTTTCTAATCCACAGTTAGCTGTCACCGTGAGCGTGACTCTGCCACCTGGTGGCCAGCGTCTCTCAGTGCTACTCATTCTTGTTTCCACTTGAGCCTTTTTTTTTTTTTCTTTTTTAAAACAGCAGCATGGGTGGGGCTGCAACTTGCTGCATCTTTGTTTTAAACTTTGAGATCTGGAATCAGCTTCAGCTGAACCAGAGAATAAATCTTCAGGTTTTTCCTGTCGGAGGGAAAATGTTCCACAACAACAACTCTGTGGCAAATCGGATTTTATTTAAAAATCAGCCAGATCATATGACCATGTCCATCATCCTTCTCTTTTGTCTCAGCTGCCCTGGAAGTCACTGACGAGTATAATTGAGTATTACTACATGTGGAAGACTACAGATAGATACGTCCAGCAGGTACATTGTCCTTACATGGTTGTCCTTACTTTAAGCTTGGTACCGTTGATGTTTGGTTGCAGGAAGCCGAGGAGCTGAATAGATCTAATCCTGTTGTTCTTCCTCCTCTCCTCCTCACCTGTTCCTGCTCCAGAAGCGATTAAAAGCAGCCGAGGCAGAGAGCAAACTCAAGCAGGTCTACATCCCCAACTAGTGAGTGCTTTCTCTTCAGATACTAAGACTTTTGCACGTGTCAGTTCAAAGCAAGAAAGCAACACAGGTTGCTAAGCTAAAAAGGTTGAAGTTGCAGCCACAAAGGCTTTTCTTTTTTTTTTTGGTGGTAAACAAAAGCGATTGTGAAGTGATTGTAGTACGCTCTTGTATTTGGCTCGCTTTCCTGTGATGCCCCTAAAAAAAAAAAAAAAAAAAGAAGTCACCTAATTGGTAAATGAAGCGCTCTTGTGGGTGTGTGTGTGTGTGCGTGTGTAATCTCAGTATAAATCACGCTCAGAGAAAACACTACGGTAGAAGCGGCATCGTGTAGACCAAGAAACCCTGAAGATAGGTCAGAGATAAAGTTGTAAAGAAGTTTAAAGGAACATTAGGTTATAAAATATGCCAAGTTTCAAACACCTAACATAACTCTGTTCTATTCACAATCTTTAAATATGAATATGGCAGAACTGAAAACTATGGATGCACAATATTGTATGAAAACCTTAAGATCTGGACCACTGAACTTTGTCACTGCCCTGTAGAGAAAGTCCTTACAACAGGCCAAATGTATTGTGTTGGTCTATCACATACATTTTAGTTTGTGTCTGAACCTTAGGATGCCTCATTCAGCTGCTTCCTACATTTTGGTGGATTGAGTCTGTCTGAGAAGCTTCCAGACAGAAAAGTTCCCATAGTCAGAGGCCTTCGTTAAGAGGTTAACACACAGAGAGGAAGTATCCGCTTTCAGAATCGCTCTACGCGTAACGTTGCAGGGTTAGGGCATTTGCTCCATGCTTTCAAAGATGGACTCGTTGGTCTCATCGCTAAGAGTCAATTTGAGAGTCTGTAGGGAGTTTGAAGAACTAAAAGGGAGTAAAACAAAGTGTGGAGTGGTCCATCGTGGGTTTTTTTTTTTATTTTTTTTTATTGGATCTTGTTAAGGTAACAGTATTATTTACATAGAATTCAAATCAACAATTGTTAAATGATGCGAATAAAGACAAATGAGGGCTTAATAAAACAAAGACTAGGAAAGAAGTGCTGCAACTGATGTGAGCCAGAAAAAAACAAAAAAAACCAAAAAGCATTCCAGCAAACTGTGTGTGTGTGTGTGTGTGTGAAAACCTTGTGGTTACGTAAGAGAAATCCTTAAAGGAAGTCATTTCTTCCCTTCCAGTAATTAAACTTTAATATTTGTCAGATTTTGGTCATCTCATTCTTTTTTTTTTTTTCCCCCCCACTAGTCTGTGACTGCGTTCATGTTTTAAGACGGTCTCTTGTTCTCATGTCTGACTCCGTCTCTGTTCGCCTGAACTTCCAGCAACAAGCCAAACCCCAACCAGCTGAGTAACAGCGTAAAGCCAGCGCTTCTAAACGGAGCAGCGGGCTCAAACGTCCCGGGACCGCCGGGCTCAGGGCAGACCCCGGGTCTGGGCAGAGCCTGTGAAAGCTGCTATAGTAAGTCTTAAATTATAATATAGATAATTTAAGAAAATACAGACTCCCTCTCTTCTCTGTGAATCACATTAGATTATTATGAAGGAGGGGAACAGCAAATCCCATCATGACTTCTCCTATCAGCGGACCAAGAAAGTGAAAGTCTGTGCTCTGTCATGCTGATGTTGTTGTGTCTGCACGCGTGTGTGTGTGTGTGTAGCCAGCAGCTCCTACCAGTGGTACTCGTGGGGACCTCCCAACATGCAGTGTCGCCTGTGCGCTTCATGCTGGACCTACTGGAAGAAGTACGGCGGCCTGAAGATGCCCACAAGGCTGGACGGCGAAAGGCCGGGACCCAACCGCAACACCATGGTAACGGCTGCATTCCTGGACCGCTAATCAGAGGAAATCCTCCTGACTCAGTCAATCTAGCTGCATCTCAAACAATGGCTTGTTACTTTCCAAATTCCGTTTAGTCCCCCCCCAAACGCTCCTTTATCTGTTTTTGTTTTCTCAATTCCGCTTTGTCCATTCGACCGAATTTCTTAAGTCAAAAAGTGTCGTAATGGAGTGAATGAAGTCCACAAAGAGATCCACATTTACAGCTTTTCAGGCTTCACTAATAACAAATTAGTGCTGTGGTTTAACAGAACATTGAATGACTTTACAAGACGGTTAAAAGCATTTTGCTGTCATTTTTTTAAAGAACTCAAACGTTATGTTCAAAATAAAGAAACTCGTGTTATTTATGCTGTTTACAGTTGAAACCAGATATTTTCATCTCGGAGACATTTTTTTTCCCTCGCTGTCTCAAGTTAAATCAGACTAAACTTTTCTTGTTTTAGGTTGGGTATATTTACCAAAATAATTCCTATGTGCTAAATGCCAGAAAACGTAGCGGGAAGTGTTTTAATTTTGCTTGGAAATTTTACAGTGGGAAAAAGTGGACCGACTCCGTCTGCATTCATGTTTCTGATGTTGCTCGTCGTCACATGTACGCCTGCGCCTTCAGTAGAGCGTGTACTGACAAAACCTACAAAGAAGTTTCCAGCCCTGATTCTTGCATAAAGCCTCAACTTTTTTTGGCTTTTATTTGGTTTGCTTTTATTTAGAGGGAGTTGGTGTTTCAGTGAGTTTTGCCCCCTGCTGGTACGGTAGCTGCAGTGGCCAAAATACAACAGAAACTACAAGGGTTTGTTAAATTCTCCGATCCTGTCTGTGTATTTTCAAAACAATGGCGGGGCAACGGGGCCTCTACTCGCAGCAGTGAAGTACCCCTGAGTCCAGGTGAAACAAAAATTTACCTCAAAGCCATCTTGGCACTTTATAGTCATTCGTTTTCAGGGTAAAATCATGCGAGATGTGAGTCCTGCCTTGTCCTCTGACCGACGGGACGTTCGTCGTTCCAGAGTCCTCACGGCCTTCCTCTGCGGCACAGCGGCAGTCCCAAGTTTGCCGTCAAGACCCGGCAGGCTTTTTTCCTGCAGACCACCGGCGCCACGCGGCTGGCACGCCGCCTTTGCGAGGACATCATCCGACCGCGATACCTGGCCCGGCACCCCTACCTCCCCGTCAACACAGCAGCCATCAAAGCAGAGTGTAGGAGGCTTTGTGTTCCCAACAGCCAAACTTTGGTCACATTCAAAGGGGTTTTTTTGTTGTTGTTTGGTTATTGATGAGTGTTGTTTCGCTGACTGACTTCAGGTGCTCTGAGGTTACCAGATCGGCCAAAAAAGCCTTCGCAGCTCAAACCAGTGGAGCGGAAACCTCTGGAGTCTGTGGTTCGGTACTTGGGTAAGACGCCTGCTGTCAAGTTTGTCATGTTTCAGCTTATCTGTTGTTCACGAGAAGCTTTTATTCTTAAAAAAGAAGTCTGGAAAAGTCTGGGATGTTATTTCAATCTTTTCCAGGAAAAGTCTAGACTAAGAAAATATGACTGCTTCCAGACTTTATTGCCTGGCCGGTTGTTGTCTTTTTTTTCTCCCTACCTCATCTTTCCTTCCTTCCATCCTCTCCTTTTTCTTTATTGAGCCCTTGCTTCCTCTTATCCTTCCCTCTCTGTTAACTTCCTTTACCCTGTTGTCCTTGTTTTTTTTTTTTTATTGTCTTTCTTTTCTTTCTTCTTTCCTTCCCTCTTCACTCCCACACTTGTGCCCTTTTATCCTTTGGATTGTCCTTTCTTTCTTCTGCCCATTCTTTCTACTTTTCTTTACCATGTCTTTCCTTCTTCCTCTCAGATATAATTCCCATCTTTACTTCTTGTGTCCGACCTGATTTGTTTCTTGTATCCTTCCTCGGTCATGCTCTTCCTGTGTCACTCCATTATTTGTGCCCGTTTGTCTTTCTTTCTCTGCTTTTTGCATCCTGCTGCGTTTGTTTGTCCCGCTGTTCATCCCTGTTTCTCTTTTGAATGCATCTGTTGTGCATGAGTTGTCTTTGTTCAAAATTTCTCAAATCCGGAGAGAAATTCAGTATTTAATGTTGTTTTTTTTTTTTTCTTCTTTTAAGATGTTTATCCGTTTGAAAGTAAAGCCTCTCATGTCTTCTTCTCTGCCTGCCTGACCCGTTTTCTGCTCACTGTGTGCAGAAGCACATCCCCGTCCGTCCAAGCCCAACCCGCCGCCCCGTGGCGGATCCATCTCAACAGGCAGCTTGACGCCCATAAAGTCCTCTCCCATCCTCAACAACGGCTCGCCCACCATCCTGGGCAAGCGCAGCTATGAGCAGCACAACGGCCTGGAAGGTGGGTTTGTCCAATTCAGGACATTCTTCCTTTAGCTAAACTACTACACCTTCTGTGTAACTGTAACAACCTCTGTTCTCTCATTTAAATCGCTCACTCTGCTAAAAGTTTGAGTTTAGCTCAGGGATCAACACACATTAGATATTTTGTTCCTTTTTTTTTTTTGAGGCTGCGTACTCCAGTTGGCGATTAATCGATTACTAAACTAATAGGTGATTATTTCAACTACCATGATTAATCGATGGATTGTTTCAGCCCTGTACCACACTTCCGAGATATTTGTCTTTGCACGAGGTTTTAAAAAAAAAATCTTTCTTCCACTTCAAGATCCCGATCTGTTGTGTTTATGCAGCACATAAAAAGCCCAAGTAAACAATTACTTTTTCAACGCCACCCGACTTAAAAATGGAGATTCTGCGAAGAGCTGCTGTGGTCCTGTGTGACGCGAGGGGTCGGGTTAGCGTGACACTGATGGATCGGGCGTACGCCGGAGAGAGGAGGTAGAGCTGGAGATCCGATCGGCCGCGCTGCTTTAGCTGTAGGCCGTAGTGCGTGTTGTCATGGTAACGAGGCCAGGAAGGCTCGCCGAGTGTTTCCAGAGGGAGACGATTCTCCGAGCCCTCTTCAGAACCACGCTGGGTCCATGTGTTAACATTTATTTAAATCAGTAGTTGATGGCGCTGCAGTCTGGTCAAATGCAACATGTCGAGGTTGTTGTTGTAAGATAAGCAGGGGGCTAATGGCAGGTTATTCATGAAGCATGGTTTCTGCTGCTTCTGGGTCGAGACTGTAATTATTTAAACTTCCTCTAAATGTGTTGCAGTTAAAAGTGGCCGTGGTAAATATCGCATCGGCGTGTAAAATCACTAGAGATGCAGCGGTCACAGCCTGGTTCGTTTGAAGGAGACATTTTCATCAGGAGCTGCTGGAGGATCTGAACCGAGTCGGTCCAGAAACCCGAGCAGAGAAAACGGAAAGACAAAAATATTAAATGTGCTGAGATCGGGCTCGATAAACGTGGAGCTAAACAAACAAGAGATTCTTATTTGTAGCGTCCAGATAGATGAACACATTTAGTGGACACAAAAAGACTAAACTTTGATGCAGGTGATTTATTTTTAACGTAAATACTCAACTGTGCAGGCAGGAGTGGTTGAAAACTGATAAAGGGAATAATGACTAAGTGGGCGTTTACACGACAATGATCCAACAAAAATTCCATTTTTGTTCCGTTTTTGTTATTACATTTGCATGAAAACGTTCTAATTACAATCTGTGTTTACACAGAAACGGTATGAATTGAAAACGTGTAATGCCCCTGCCACGCCACTAGTTGGTGCTAGATTCTTTGAAACCTAGGCGCGCATGCGTTAAAAAACCCGTTCTTCCCTAAAGCTGTTACGACCGTTAAGATGGCAGCGAGTAAAGTATTTCTGTGGACTGACGACGAGGTTGAGCTGTATGATATTCGCCTTCGATGATTTAAGTAAAGAGGTATAAAATGAGCACCGTGTTAGAGAGCTGTCGTTAGATTTATAAGAGTCAGAAGCACAAATAACACTCTGCTGTCGGGCATTTTCGGTAGTTTCTTCTTCTGTGGATTGTAGAGAGCCGTTATGAAATGTTTCATACTATGCATGATCTGGGGATTCTCCGTTAGAAAAGATCCGTTTATTCTGTTTACACGACAACGAACACAGGTGCGTTTCAGAAACATTGCACTCTGGAACCCGTTTTCAGTTTGCGCTGTTTTTAGAGAAAACATTTGGTGGTTTCGTGTAAGTGTACAGTACAAACGCGACAAAACTCTTCCGTTTTCACCCGAAATCGGGCTTTAGATAGCACCTACGTATATGATTATAATTTAGAATGGTTTTTTTTAAATGTATTTATTGTTGTATCCATTTTTCAAGCCTATTTCCATCTAGTCTGTGAAATTAGCTGAGATTGAGTTGTCTTTCTTTATTATTGTTATTCTTTTTAAACAAAACATTGTATTTATTGCGATGTTGAAAAATTGCTTCTTCTTAAGAGGATTTTTTTTTTACCAGACAGTTGATGGGAAAGTTAAATTAAATATCAATCCTAACATCTGTCATTCATCCCTTTGTTCCACTCTGTGATCTTTGGCTGAGAAATATGAAAATCTGAGAGGAAAACTGTGAAATTTCTCATAAAAAATATCTAGGAAGCCTTTTTTTTTTTTTTTTTTTTTAAACTGTGATTCTCATTTCATGCATCCTGAAAATCCATAAAGAAATAGATCTGTTATCCTTAAACATGGATTCTCTAATAAATGTCTTCTGCATCCGTTTACAAATTAAAATGAGAGGAAGATCCACAATGTAGTCAAATGGGAAAAACTGAATATCGATAATGTTCGTTAATTATCTTTTTTTTTATTTTATTTTTTTACTGCTGTGATCATGTGAAATTAGTTGCTTTTGAAGCCAGCAGGGGGCCGATGAAAGTGAGCTTTTTTTTTTTTTTTTTTTCTCCCCCCCTGCAGAACTGACAGATTGAGTCAATGTGTGTGTCTGCGTCTGCGTGTGTGTGTTTGATATCTGCTGCATCAACTCTCCCGCTCCGCTCCATTTGCAGGCACCAAGTCCAAAGCCCTTACTCCACAGTGGGACATTATGGCCAAACGTGTTAGCGATGCGGCACGGCCCTCGGCGTCCCTGCAGGACGAGATTCACGAACTGGACTGAACTTTCCGTGGGAACAATCTCTACTGCAAACAGCAGTGAGGTGAGACTTTGACTTCTGCTGCTGGACCGCTTAGAACAGGAGGGGCTCGGGTGATTTATTCGGTAGGTTGTCTGCTTGTTGGTGGTGTTGCAAGTGTTGGCTTGAGAGGCGAAAACCAATCTGAAGATGAACACTTTGCAGGCAAAAAAAAAGAAAAAAAGAAAGTTTTTAATCTTTATAAGGTTAGAACAGAAACTACATATGTTCTTTACACAAAGTTTTTGTTCATGGTTGTTGCAGAAAGCTAACAAAACCCCCAAATTTTGTTTCTCAGAAAACCTGAATATATCATAAGAACGATTTTTATTTATTTTTTTCTTTTAAAGAATTGCCACCTTATGTTCTACATAATCACCGGGAATACACAGACTTGACAGCTGTCCAGCGTGCTGTACGCAAACTTATTTATGGATAGTTAAGTGGAAGGAAAAATTGTGGCGCGCAGTAATTCACGAAAAAATTAGCTCCACCAAGTAGCTGTAAGCCATAATCATCTAAATTAGCCCAGATGTATATCTATGATGCTTCTGGTTTAGTTTATTTGCTTATCATTTGCTCACTAAGGCTAACATTCATGTGCTGATGTAATAAAATTTAAACATTAAACCAGATGATTTTTAATTGGCAATATTAAAGAATTAAAGAAACAAGTCAAAAAGTGTTAAAACTAATGTCACTAATCTACAAATGACCAATTTTTAGTATTTTTAATGATTCAGTGGGAGGAGGGACAAGGCCATCAAAACTGAGTGAAATATCTAAGAATTTAATCCTGTTTGTACTTTATTTCTCACAAATAAAGCTTATTTCTAATCTTTCTGTAGTTTATCTTGTCATACAGTAATTTATATGTGACACAACCATGGCGTTCACCCAGGGGCGGATGTAGAAAAATATCTGTCGGTTGGCGCAAGTGGGGGGCAAGAAATTTTCAAGGGTGGCAGCATATGCCAGTATATATATATATATATATATATATA
>CAEGAE010100426.1:0-14804 GCA_903067095.1 Girardinus metallicus
TGTGTTTCTGATATGCACCTGCCCATATTTCTGTGTTTCACTAATTGCAGAAGATGCTGCAGTCAGTGCTTCATCCGCAACCTTTCTTCTGTTTTATTTTAATTCCACCCTGAACCCTCTGATCTACGCCCTGTTTTATCCCTGGTTTAGGAAATCAGTTAAACTGATTTTTACTCTGCAGATATTGAAGCCAGAGTCGTGTGACACCATCATGATGTAAAGAAAATCCTAATCTTTTCATATAGGTCATGGATAGAAATAAATCTTTCAAGAGACAACACATTTTCTTCAATGAATCTTTGTTATTGGAATTATTACACAATTGTGGATCATTTTTTCTACCTTTTTTTGTCAGCACAGATTTCATTGTTTTCAGAGAGCCTTTTAATTCTTTATAAATTATGTCAGTGTCCTAAAACATGCAGGGGATGCTGCATATAGCATTGTGTTATGTCTGGCTAAGTGCCTTAACAAAAACAGGAAGCTATACCACACATGAAGGTGCATTTATCTGAACATTATTAAAGGTAAAATATAAAGCCAATTAAAAAATAAACCATACAAGAATGAACAATTTGGAATGGAATGGAATTATCTTTTTCCACCTATGCTTCTAGAGTATTGTGTTTCCAAGTGTACCATGACAACCTGAACACCCAACATCAGAAGAATATCAGTCACTGATTGGTTAGAGGGTGGAGTTACTGGTTGCAACTGTCACAGCCCAATCTGCCATTTGCAATAATGTTATTAAGAACTTAGAGGAGTTCTTAATAACTAGTTCTTAATAAAATAGACATCAACCTATTTTGAAGTTTTTATAAACAATAATGGCAACACCGAAAACCACAACGTGGTCCAATGCTTTTTATGTTCTTGGTGGCATACGACAAAATTAAGAGAGAGCTAGATGAAATGACTCACAACAAAAAAGTGTTTAAAGAAGTGTCAGAGTCGATGACCTCTCATGGCTACCACCAAAGCAACGCTGGAAGAAGTTAAAAACCTGAAGTTCAATTCCTGCACAATTAAAGATCATAATAGCTGGAGCGGATAAAGCCAACAAATTTGGAAATGGTTTGATGAGATGGATGTCATTTCTGGCAACTGACTGACAAAATGGGAGGGAGAACAGCTTGGACCCAGCCACTGCTCTGCTGGAGTCAATGATGGATGATGGTGAGTGTTTCATCAACATTTATTCCCACACTCTCCTGTACTTCTCCAGAGTGTACGTGGCGTCAAATTTTGGACTCTGGGACAGCACAACTTCACGATGAACCACCCACTGGAGCTGTTACTGAAGTGTAATGGAAACAGCCTGTATCGTACTGGTTGAGCCAAATCTCTAGTGGAAAAGGGCCGGAAGTGTTTGAATCAGTGGCGTACTGCAAATGCTTGTGTGAGTGTTGGGATGTAAAAATAAAGACAAACTTAAATGTGCAATGAGGAAGAGAAAAGACCCAACAGTACACCGGCACTGCATGAGGAGTGGAGAGAGCAGAGCTCTGGGTTCAAATCACCATCACCACAAGGAAAGACCACAAGGCCAGTCTCAGAATCCAGCCCTTTTGGCCTAAATACATTATAAATTATATGAACACCAGCATATAAACTCGCAAGTCTCTTCTTTTATCAACTTGTTATAAATGAATAAATATCACAATCTACAAATATGTTATGTGAAATTCAATGACAAAAACACATGAAGTACAACCTTCCTGCTGGTCTGCACCGGCACCAGTTTGCCTATAGGAGGAACCTTATTTTAGGATGCTATTCGTTGACTTCAATTCTGCATTTAATACCATTATAATGGAGAAGTTGATAGCGAAGCTGCACGACCAGGGACTTTTAACACCAATGTGCCTTTAGATCAGAGCCTTTCTCAATAGCCAGTCTCAGGTGGTGAGAATAGGGGACTGAACATCATCCACCCTGGTCCTGCAGGGTGGATGATGGTCCTGCAGGCACAAAGCCTGACTAAGCAGGGCTTTGTGCTTAGTCGGGTTCTATTTACTGTGTTCATCCATGACTGAGCAGCCGTCCACTCCTCTAATGGGGCTCTAAAGTTTGCAGATGATACCACCTTATTGGGTCTGATAATAAACAATGGTGAGATCCTGTACAGAGAGGAGAACCAGCAGCTGTCCCGGTGGTGTTCACTGAACAATCTGATGCTCAGCACCAGCAAGACCAAAGAGGTCATAGTGGGCTACAGGAGGTCCAGAAGGACAGTGCACCTACCTATTACAATTCAAGGGCAGGCGGTGGAGTGCATAGACATCATCAAATTCCTATGTGTCCACGTCACTTCAGACCTGGCCAGGTTGCTGAAGACTTCTTTTTTGATGAAGAAGGCCCAACAAAGGTTTTTCTTCCTCAGGAGACTGAGGAAAAGGGCTGGACTCCCTGCTCAGTTGCTCAAGAAGTTCTAGGCACATCCAGAGTTTCACAACCAGAAGACCTGGATGAACAAGAAGGTTAGAGAACTTTCAGGAGCTCTGTCACTTCCTCACCTATTTTGAGGCTGAATCACCAGCAGCCTCAAAATAGGTGAGGCTGCTGGAGCCTACTGCAGCGGTCATCCGTCTATAGCCAGACCATCACTGTACAGGAAGTACGGAGAACACTGAGGGCAGTGAACCCCCGGAAAGCTGCTGGAGCTGACAGGGAGGGTGCTGAAGGACTGTGAGGACCAGCTAGCTGGGGTTTTTACCTGCATCTTTTACCTGCATCCCAGTGCACCATCCCACCATGCTTAAAGTCCTCCACCATCATTGTGCTGCCAAAAAGGAAATATATTAGCAGTCTCAATGACTACTAATATTGTCATATTATTATAATAATACTAATATTACTTACCTCGGGGAACTGACCCCTATCATCATAAAGTGCTTTGAGAAAGTGGTTCAGCGTCACATCACTTCATGTCTGTCATCCACCAGTTTGCCTTCAGAACCAACTGGTCTACAGTATAAACTCTGATTTAAACAGCATCTGATGAAAAGAACCCTACTATTACTCCAAACGGTTCCCACAAAATTCGGATGTGGAATTGTATGTGCTGTCCAATCCAGCTTCATATATAAAGATATTTAAAACATCACACAGAATCAAAGAGCCATACATTTTAAAAAGACCAAAATGAGTCCAAAGTCTACAGTTAGACAGGAAATCTTTATAAGTATGGTCATCAAGAAACATAAGTCAGGGATAAGAGCAGCCATACAGATAAAATACAAAAAGCAAATATAAAGTATCTAAAATGCAGTCAAGGAGCAGAGTAACAAGGTAACAAGTTGGCTTCTAAGTAGTGATTTGTAAACACAGAATAGGCCTGTCTAATTTGCATAATTTCATTGCACAGTAGAGTCTTTCTCTTGAAAGAGTCAGAAGGGTTAGTGACTAATGCACTCTTTAAGTCCCGCCTCTGGTAAATTGCACAGAGTAAGAGAGAGATAGATGATTTGTCTAATAGTTTCATATATAGATAAGACAGACTTCAGTAGCTTCTGTTCTTCTCTGTCTAATGATGAAAGACTCAGAAGAAGCTGAACTTTGCTTTCCGCAGCACCTCAATGCATCGTGTAGCAAGACCATGCGTCCTCCCTCAGTATCGTTGTTGATTTACATTACTCTGTCATTCATCTCTTTGCTCACTGTGACGCTCAACCTTCTGGTCATCATCTCCATCTCCCACTTTAAGTAATGAAAAATTTTACCTTTCGAAAACTGTTTCAAACAATTGATTGTGGCTGTGTCACTCTGACCTTATTTGTAAAAATTACAAACGTAGCTGCGCTAGATGACAAGTGTGTTGTTTTCTAATTTCTGCAGGAGGCTCCACAGCCCCACCAACGTCCTGCTGCTCTCTCTGGCTGTCTCAGACTGCCTGGTGGGATTCCTCATTTCATTCCAGATAGTGCTGATCGATGGCTGCTGGTATCTCGGAGACATCATGTGTGCCCTCTATGCTGTTTTGGACTATGCCATCACTGCTGCCTCAATAGGAACCATGGTGCTCATATCCATTGATCGTTATGTGGCCATCTGTTTCCCCCTGCACTACTCCAGCAAAGTCACCACTGAACGAGTGAAGATGTGTGTTTCACTGTGTTGGATGGTTGCTTTTCTTTGTCACAGCCTGCTCCTGAAAGACAGTTTGCAAAAACCAGGCAGATATAATTCCTGCTTTGGAGAGTGTGTAGTTGTCCTAGATTATGTTGGAGGAATAGTTGATCTTTTGTTGTCCTTTATTGGTCCAGTTGCTGCCATCCTCATTCTGTATGTGAGAGTGTTTGTAGTGGTTGTGTCTCAGGCTCGAGCCATGCAGTCTCACGTTGCAGCGGTCTCACTTCAGGCCTCAGTGAAAGTCACAGCTAAGAAATCTGAAATGAAGGCAGCCATAACACTTGGGGTTGTTGTAGTTGTGTTTCTGATATGCACCTGTCCATATTTCTGTGTTATTCTTATGGCAGAAGATGCTGCAGTCAGTGCTTCATCTGTGACTTTTCTTCTGTTTTATTTTAATTCCACCCTGAACCCTCTGATCTACGCCCTGTTTTACCCCTGGTTTAGGAAATCAGTTAAACTGATTCTTACACTGCAGATATTGAAGTCTGACTCATCTGACACTATTGTGACGTAAAGAAATTAGCCTCTGATATGAAGATGTATTTTATTGGAGGAAAAGAGAACAATTAAAACGTCTAAGGTATTGCTGTTGTCATGTTTAATGCTGGCACAACCTAAGTGTCTCTGTGGTCACTCATTACTGGGGGAGGCAACATTTTGCATTTTGGACCAACATTAGGTAGAAGATATTCATATTGACTCATCATATGTACATTGTATATTTGGTAATAAGCTTAGATTGAAGAACAATGTTGAAACTGAGGAGCAGAGTGACTAAATCTCAGTTAATTTTAGTGCAACCTGATTTTATTAGATGGGTATTTGAACAGTTAATAAACACAAAGTTATTACAGTATCTGTACAGTATAGAAAAATGCTCATGCATATAAATGATTTATGTGGAAAAATATCCTTTCAGAAGTGAGTACACCATGAAGTGCACAAAATGATTTCAGGGTGAGCACCATCTTTTTTTTGATGAGATTAACAGCAGGACCCAAGTTCAGACTGTTGAATGAAAGCAACAGAACGACTTGCAAAACAAAAGACACATGAAGCGAAGACCAGTAGAAAGGCAACACAAAGCAGGTATTGACACCGTTCTGCTCTCTCAAACCTCCAGTCGGTTGTAGCAGAAGGCTACATGTACTGAGCCTGGTTGGTTCTGCTGGAGGTTTCTTCTTGTGAAAGGGGAGTTTTTCCTCTCCACTGTCACTACATGCGTACTTGGTATGAAGAATTGCTGTAAAGTCAACAACACAATGCAAGCGATTGTTGCTACGTTTCTTGGTTTCTTAGATAGGACTGTTTTAAACTAATATGAATAAGCTTAACATGTTCTTTAATAACTATGATCAACTGGAATGTAAAATGACTTGTTTTGTAAAGTGCCTCAAGATGATATTTGTGTGATTTGGCGCTGTATAAATAAGCTGAATTGAAATGGACGATGAAATGAGTAAGCTTATATTTACTGAGGAAGGAATATGGAAATGACAGGGACTAATCAGAGGTGAGTGAATGCAGAGAGGTAAGATGATAGACAAGAGCTGGCAGGCAGAGGGAAGGTGAAAGCAAAGAGAATGAAAAGGGGGAAAGAAACCTGAACCTTATACAAACAACGAAAACAGAAATAAACTTTCATCTAAGAAAACAAAGCCAAAGCACAAACAGTGAGAAGGGATAACACAAAATGGTAATATATGAGGAAATAAGCAATAAAGAAAGGAGCAAAACAGAAACATAAATGAAACAAAAAGACCAAACATCTACGGTCATAATTCATCTCACCTGATAATTCCCCAACTTTGTTTCTAGACAACGAAATTGCTTTGGGTTGGGCTGCTTTAGTTCAGAGCCGCTAGTTTTGAATTAAGATGAGTCACTTATAGATCAGCGATATGATAAATGAAACTACATTACAACTGCTAGAGTATGATCCATTGATTGTTTTCTTCTGCAGCAAAACTTGAAAAGTCTCATCATGCAAACAGGCCTTCAGTTAACAAAATGTTTGCAGACCTTAGAATTAGCTACCTGGATAACTGAAGAGAAACACGGCTAAAACAAAAGAGCTGAAACAATAAAAATAACTTAAAACTTTTTGAAAAAAGTAAACTAAGCTGGACTGCAGTAAAATGTCTTTGTCAGTTGTGTCCAGGGGCGCCGCCAGGAATTTTGGGACCTATGACAAAAAATTAGACTGGGCCCCCCCGCGCAGCTGCTGTTACAATTTTTTGAGTCTATTTGACCCACAAACAGCATCACAATTTTAAAGGCTTGCAACTGCCTTGCTTTCTTTGGTCCAATACTAGGACAATATGTACTGCTCATGAATTTTGCATGCAACAGTTCACATACAGTCTGCAAGTAGGTTGCTTACATTTTTTTTCTATTACTGAAATGACTCTTCCCACCAGCAACAGTCATAGACAACATGCAAAAGCAATCCAGACTTCTCAAAAAATTATAGTTGCATTTTATTCAAGCTGCAGCATATAACTTTAATAAAAAATATGTTTTCTCCATATCTGTTAAACATATCATGTCGTGCCAGTTTGTTATAAGACAGATAATCTGTTAAAACTATCTCCTCCACCTCCTCCCTGAACTATTACTGCTAGCTAAAGTAATGCAACATTCCAGCCAAAACAACCAATCAGAACCAGAAGGAGGGTCTTAGCGCTGTCAATCATCCTCATTCACTTGCTGCTAAATGTGCTAATGGGGTAGAAACAACTTATCATTACAGGAAAACCATTTATCTACCATCATTGGTAACTATGTTAACCAGATTGAGCATTCACAACAGGCCGTGTAGCTACAGCATAGCACAGAGCGAGGGGGAGGAGGATGAGCAGATTGACAGCACTAAAACCCTCCTGCCACTGATTGGTTGTTTCTGGAGAACACTGAGAGAAGGCAGTGGAAATAGCTTTTTCACAGATTATCTGTCATGCTGTACTGTCACAATACCATGACAGTTTTAACAAATATGTAAAAAAATGTGTTTATATAAGTTACATACTGCAGCTTTAATTTCACTTAGGAGAGGACGGGTCAGGAGGGATGTGGGCTAGAGCTGCTGCTGACCGACTCACCTGTTGTTAAGTGTGGTAAAAGGTACAGAGACAAGTTAAATATGTGAATATCTTGGTAATTTTTTTCCTTAATTTATTAAATGAAATGCAGGCAAACAGTAGTCTGTAGCTAAGCTAACTATGCTGAATGGTTGATAATCTCACAGTCTACCCACCTCTTGGAGAAAAATGGTGTTACAAATTGACACTCTTGTCTTTTTCTCTCTCTTATCTCTCAATTTCTTTGAAAACCTAATTTTCAAAAACATTTTTGTAGCAAAATAAACACAGAAACACAGTCGTTCTTGTTTTCTACTGACTGCTGCTGAACACCTTCACTGTCAAGCAGGAATGAACCATTTCATGCAGATCCAGGGGGTTCAGTGCAAATATGAATGTGTGCTTTTTGGTCTGGGAAGGGTAACATTTAATTTTTACTGATAAAAACAATTTAAGAAAATACAATACGATTAATTTTGTAATTGACATGGCCCCATTTTATTTAATTTCTATGAAAAAAAAAATTGTGGAGGTTCCCCTGTTGGTCAGAGGCCCTTTTAATTGTCCACTGGATCCATCTGGAGCACCCTGGTAATAACTTGCTGCAAAAACAACAACAACAAAAAAAAAACAAAATTTTCCAGCCGTAGAATATGGAACTGTAGTTCAGTTCTGGTATTGTGGTGGGGGGAGTTAGCATTATTCCAGTGAGTCTATAGGGATTGTTTGCGTCTTTTGTCTTCTTACAATTTCACAACAAAAATAATTTTAATTACTAATTATAATAAAAAACAGCCTCCTGTCTGGACTGGAGGCAGTCCACACAATTTAACCTTAACTTGCATTTAAATCACAGACATCTGTTGCATGTCCCTCCTGGTCAGCCTCTCCTAAGTGAAATTAAAGCTGCATTGTGTAACTTTTATAAAAAAATGTATTTTTTTACATATTTGTTTAAACTGTCATTATGTTGTGACAGTATGGCATGAGAGATAATCTATCCAAAAAAAATTCATCTGCTTTCTTCCAGTGTTACCTAGAAACAACCAATCAGAGGCAGGAGGCGGGTTTTAGTGCTGTCAATCACAATCTCATGTGGCTGCTCATCCTGCCTTCCCCTTGCTCTGTACTATGCTGCAATTAGCATAGCCTGTTGTGAATGCTCAGTTTGGTTAGCATAGCTACCAATGAGCAGCTGCGCAGGGCGGGACTAATTTATTTATTTGTTATGGAGCCCAAGATTCCTTGTGGCGCCCCTGCTCTGATTAATTTCTTTTATGTAGAAGATCATATAAAAAAGTTTTTTTTAAATATGACAAATCTTTATTATCTTACTTGCTCATTGATTTATATGTATCATACAATTATTGTGCAGTTAAGCTGATTATCAGAAATATGTATCAATGAGTGTCTGCATTTAATTACCTAAGTATTAGTTTATTATGACAATTGTTAGTTTAATACCAAGAAGTAGCTTTGGTTGAGTAATTAACTCTCTTTCCATTAATTTTTTGCATTTTGTGGTGTACGTGCAGCAATGTCCTGATGTTCTAAACATTTTTTTAGAACAAATGCGTGGAACATTTGACATTGGATCAGAAGACCAAGACCTGTTCTTCTGGTCTTCACTCCATCCCTGGTTTGATAACCTGTTGTTTTAACTTTATTTTATCAACCCCAATCACATTTCAGCCACAGTCACTCATTAAAACATTTCTTCCACATAGAACTAATAGTCCTTTTCAACCACTTTTAATCATTTGTCTGGAAGTTGGCAGATAAGAAATGTTCTAAACCATCTAAACCATTTTCTAACTTAAATGAAAGTAAATTAAGTAATGTTGAACCTGATATGCCACATGGTGCTCTGAGCAAATGACAAAAAAAGATCAAACTACAGTTTCTTTATTTTATGGTATAATGTGCACAGAACACTAAAACAGCATAATTAAACTTTGTATGAAAAAACAACTTCTTCCATTTTACAGAGCTTAACATCTTCAACTGAGTTGCTCATCTGCAAACATAAGTGTCTTTTACAGGCAAACGACTACATGCTGGTGTCACAGGAGTCATGATGGAATATTTGAAGAGTAAATATGAGCTTAATTGATTTTCTGAACCAGGGGTAGAAAAAGGCATAGATGATGGGGTTTAAGCAAGAGTTAAAGAAGAACAAACATATGACAAACGCGGCAGATGAAGCACTCATAGATTTGCCTTCCTCAGAGAGAGCAACACAGTAATATGGACACATACACAACAGGAACACCAGCACCACAAGACCAAGAGTCTTTGCTGCCTTCACCTGGGATGTTTTAGCCATTACAGAATGTCGGAGACGGACAGCTGCGATGTGAGAGCTCATGGTTCGAGACTGAGACACGGCTACCACAAACACTCTGAGATACAAAACTACAATAACGCTGATGGGAACAATGAAGGAAAATGCAAGATCAGCATATCCTGCAATGTAGCTTATGACAAAGGCACACTCTCCGATGCAGGAGTTATACTCACCTGGCTGCTTTAGGTTCTCAATCAGAATCAGACTTTGAAATACCCAAGAACACATCCAGCACAGGAAGATGCAGACCTTTACTCTGCCTTGTGTGATTTTGGTGGAGTAATGCAGGGGGTAACAAATGGCTACATATCGGTCAAAAGATATGAGCACCATGGTTCCTATCGATGCAGAGGTGATAACATATGCTAAATACTGATACACAGTGCACATAATGTCACCGAGAAACCAGCAGCCGTCTATGAGAGTAGTTTGAAAAATCAATAGGAGGCCCACAGAAAAGTCTGAAATGGCCAACGAGAGGAGCAGGAGGTTGGTGGGAGTGTGTAGCTGCCTGTGGAAGAACACAACAATACTTTTAGACATCTATATGTATAACTTAACATTGATTACAAAGGCTGGTGAATATAGACATTCTTAAAAACTTCTGGGTGAGTACCTGAAATGTGAGATAGAGATGATGACCAGCAAGTTTAGAAAGGCTGTTAGGACAGAGATGGAGGACAGCACAATGTACATGAGTACAACCTCAAAGTGAGGAAGTCTCAGCCTCTTGCAGGAGGAGTTGAAGAACTCTGGGAAGCAGAGTTCAGCTTCCTCCATCATCTGTGGTGGAACAAGAATCTGGAGTCTTCAGGGTTTTTTTTTTTTTGATAACCTGTACGGTTATCTCCACCCTCTTCTCCTGTCTCCACGCCTCAGCTGTTTCACCTGCTCCATGGAGATGTAGTGCCATGTCTTATTTTTTTTAATGTCTAGCTTCAACAGCTTCCACTCTAGGTTATCTGACTTCTTTTCAATACTTTTTTCTGTGCAATGTTGGAATGACATGTAAGTCTTCCAAATCAAGTGGTTTTTTCTTATCTATTATATGTCCAACAGATAATACGGTATACAATGAATGATACGAATGAGAAAGAAATTCCAACAGCTAATTAAATTTCCCATACAAGGTTAGATAAAATTATATGTATGGAAGATCATGGAAAAGTCGGTAAACAGAAAACCATGTGTTCAACCCATAGCAAAAACATCATGTAGGAAAACCAGGGCTCAGCTAAAAATCTATCATGTTATAATTAGTGAAATAGTACATACACTTGGTTGTGTAGTGGTTTGAAGGGAATATGGTACAATTCAAGTATAGAAAATACCTTCTGGTTAAATGTACAAAACCTTAACATCTTCACTGTCAACTGTGAAGATGTTACTGGCTCGCTTAAACTTGGTTATGTACCTGCAGTCCTTTGCTAGTTTTTCTATCAGTTTCTGTAGCAACCAGACAGTTTCTCTGAATGTACATACTCAGATCAGTATGGAGCCCCTAAAGAGACACGGGAGAAAAAAACTTCAAAAAATAACTTTCTTGTACTTTTTCTTGTACTTGTACTTTTTCGTGCACACTTCTTTCTCCTTCATAAGCTCAAGATAGCATCTTGATGCTTGTGGTAAGCACAAGATCTGGTACTCATGAGAAAATGTATTTCATTTTTTCTTCTAGCAATGGGACAATGATGGTAACAGTGGTAGAAGTTTGTCCTTCTATTAATGGGTTGCCTGTTCATTTCCCCCTCTGTCTGCCCATGTCATTGTGTCCTTGGGCGCTGGTGCCTGGCAGCCTGTCCTCTGTCAGACTTTCACCGGTCAGCTGTGGCTACTATCCAGTAACTTGCCACAATCAGTGTTTGAATGAGTGAATGACAGAATGTAGTGTGAAGCGCTTTGGAGTCCTCTGGACTTGATAAAGAGCTATGCAAACTGTCTGCTGTTACAGAGCAGTGGATTAACAGACAAAATGTCAAAGGACATTTCCATTTGTCTTATCCAAATGTACCTTTCATGCATAATGAATCTTAAAGTATTTATACCCTTTGAACTTTTGCACATTGTGTAATGTCACAGCCCCAAACTTCCTAGTTTGGGGTTTTTAAAATGTGAGGGAGCTGATGGGTGAGTTTTCAATATTTTTTATACAAATCTGAAGAGTGTGAGCCCCATCTATAAAACACAAAAATCCTTTAGGGGAGTGAATGGAGCTGCAGCAACCCCTTCTGGACGACAGCCGGCACGCATTTTTAAAAGATACAAACAAATCATCCTTTGTGGACAGTTTAACTGCTTTTCCCTGCAGGGTCACAGCAGGACTGGTGGCTTCCTCCAGCGACCCCTGGGCAATAGGCAAAGTACACACCTAGGCAGTTCTCCAGTTCTTCACATGGGACTACACACACAGATCACACACAACCATGCATTCACACAGTCAGACCTAAAGGTAATTTGGAGAGATCAATTAATCTAAAAGACACATTTGTGTATAACTGGAAAAAAAAGCCAAGGATGTTCCCAGAGAGAACTAGGACAGATCCAGGGAGATCTTGAAAGCTTCACGAACAAAGACTCCAGGCTGGGATTAAAACTCCTGGCTCTGCTGCAATAATGTGGAAACCACAAACGAATAAGTGACTAAAAACTAACATTTCCAATGTTGCACATTATTATGTTTATTACCTCTCTGAACTTGAAGATGAAGGTTCTCTGGCTGTAAACTTACACTTGTTGACCTTTTGGCTCAGTCTCATTTCTTTTGCAGCCTCCACCAGGTTCTGTCCATTTCATATCTGGCCTGCTTGCTGAGGAAAAGCATCCCTCAGCATAATGCTGCCACTATGTGCATACAGTGACTATATGGGTAAAGTACTCAGGGTCACTATGTATGTACTGTGTAGGTCCAGAGGGTCAGATTTGGTCTGCTATCTCCCCTACCTGGCTTTTATTAAACCTTTTGTTCCAACAGCGACTTTGCTCTCCTTCAGATCTTCGTGGCTTGAAATTTTTCACAAATCGTTGTGGTTATAACATGACAAGATGTGAAAAGTCTGAATAGGTCTGATTCTCTTTGCATTAAGGCATTTTGAATGTGCCAGTTGATCCCATCAGTCGGAACATGTTGTTCAGGCCTCGTTGCTATTGTGTTTTCTACTTGCAGGAGCAGCAGCCTGTCTGTCTGCGTGTTTCTAGTTTGTTGAAAAACTTTGAAGAAACGTAGTCAGACGGGTAAAAGTTCCTGTATCAAAACATAAACTTTGAACTTGCTCTGAAATTAGAAGAACAGAAAACTGCAGACACTCCATGCTTTATTCATGCATCATGTGCTTAACTTGCACATGTTTTATTCAGTAAAAGTAAAAAGCAACCTCTGACTGAAACCTGATTCACATAAAAATGTCTACTTGGTAGACATAAAAAGGAATGAAACCAAGAAGAAAAAGGAAAATTTGAACATATGCTGAAAGTTTTACTAGTATGTCAGAATTATACCAATAAAATCTTAACAATATGCTTCCCTGCATCGTTTGTCTTTTCACACAACACACACACGCCTCTAAGCTCAGGTCCATTGTCTGGGCTCAGGGGAACACTTTCATTAGAAGCCGAACAAAACAAACATACATGAGGTTAATCTCCGATGAGTTTCTCCTGTCCACGAGTCACACCTTCCTGCGTTAAACCATCGTCTCAGTGGAATCCTTCCAATCAGAGGTGTCAGCAAACTAATCTTGGGTTCCACAGTAAACACATGATGTCAGTGCCACACGTCAACACATGATGCAAACGGTGTGAAAAGAAACATAATGCGATCCGTTAGATTAGATTAGGTTACCGAAAGAGAACATTTTCTCTTTCTTAAACATGGTCAGAAAATCAAAGGTCTGATTTGTCCTTGTGATAACACCTGGCACAATGTAAACACCATAAAGGTACGCTCACTGGCTAAATGAGTGAAGTATTAGATTCCCAGAGAGATATGTGATATGGGTACATAATGATCTCAAAAGTCTGATGTTTTTTGTGATGTAAAATAAAGGGACTTTGATGGATAAATTCAAAAGTTTTTTTATGGGTCATAACATATATCATGTGTCATTCAAGTGAGAAATAGACATTTCCTAGAGGAAACGGTATCAGAATTCCAAAGCTACATCAACCAGTTACAGCAATTCTGACTAATCTAAAATAAAGTTAATGTCCATGAGGGTTATCCAGACCTTCACCAGTTTACATCATTTAACTAAAACCACAGCTTGATGAGAAACTTGAAAGTTTCAGAATGATTTCACTGTAAATACACATCAATCAGGAGAAGAAGGAATTCATGAGAGAAAATCCACAAGGCAACTTTGGCACAAAAACAGAGTCACCATGTCAAGATGGTTGAACAAATCATAAATTTAAAACTCTGAGGTATTTTGAACATATTGTTTGTTTTTTGCAGTGGTGGGCATACATTCACTAACATCAAAGCTATTTTTTCGTTTAGCAATTTGCTTAACTTTAAAATGTTTAGCACACTTAGCTTCCCCTAGGTAAACTTTACCTGTTAAATTCAGAAGCACTAATTTAGTTGGTTGTTTTGTAATCTTTCAGATAAAAGCCCACCATTGGTTTTCTGGTTTGATGCTTTTGAACAGGATGAACGTCTCGCTACTTGTGTTAAAAAGAAATAACCAAAGTAATAATTTCATGATAATAATTTTTCATTGATTGAAAACTTTGAACAATGGTTTCAAGGATACAAGGTTGTGCCATTTGAGAAGCACTTTAATTTGCTACACATGTCAAGCAGAGAGGGGAAGAAACAATTAATGCCAAAGTTATTCATACTCCTGACTGAGTTATTCTTAATATTATTTACAGTCAATCAGTGAGTTTGTTTCTGGCAGGAAATGAGACGGGGTTGTCTCCAAAGGTAATAAAACTAATAAAAATGTATCAGTTTGGGTCAGAACTCAGCACTTAGTGTAACCGGATCCTTTTTATTGAGTGATCAGGCCGTCACACGGTTTGTCTTTAAAAGGGTGGTTTCTTGATTTATTCTGACCAGAACAACATAAAGAAAACAACCGTTATAGGCTGCCTGCTCCAAGTCCTACACAAAACAAAAGTACATTTCAAAAATTTACTTAATAAATCTATGAATAAACTAGCCTCTCCTTGGGCTGCCACCTTATCGTGGTGGAGAGGTTTGAGTGTCCCAATGATCCTGGGAGCTATGCTGTCTGGGG
>CAEGAE010100428.1:0-11087 GCA_903067095.1 Girardinus metallicus
TAACTTCAGTTTTGTTTTTGTTAAGCTGGAGAAAGTTTTGGCTCATCCACACATTGATCTGTTCTAAGCATTTATTCAGTGACTGGATGGGTTCAGAGTCACCTTATATTAAACAGAGGTTTAATATTTAATATTAAACCTCTGTTTAATATTAAATATTAAACAGAGTTCTTGTGTGGATGAAAAGGCAAATGCATAAAAATGTAGCTATCCGACTAAATGTGGGATAGGCCTAAGTTTGAGCTTACCGTATTTGTATTTATTTTGATGACATTGGGTTTGAAACACCCAACTATAGAGTATCAAGTTTAACACAACCCAAAAAATTAGTAATAGGAAAAACTCCAGTCTATAACCCAAATAATTGCATAGTGGTGGATACAATGTATATATTTCACAACCGAATGTATGCTGTTATTGTGAAGGGGAGAAAGTGAGGTGAGAAGACACCAACGGTTGTCCTTCATCCTATTTTTGGTTTTGGTTGGAAGACTTTGAGAATAAAACAAGACTCAAATTACTTTTTCGTCTTTTTCTGCTGACTTCCACATTGGTGGCCCCGAACATCTGCGAACAACAGCGAACATCTGAACATGTTTTTTAACGAGAACTCACCAGATGCTGCCGCCGCTTCTCCGCCAGTTGTGGTTTCTGGTTTCGGACCCAGTTTCTTGCCAGGCGGCAGTTGCTCCAACCGCCGCTTCTGTTTTTGTTGCTGTTATCAAGCTTGCAGAGTTCTGGCAGCACGATCCAGAACCATGGTTCCAGCACGTGGAAGCCCAGTTCCATCTCCGAGGGATAATTTTGGAGGGCAGGGACTTTACGGCTTTTGTGGACCACAAGCCTCTGACTTTTGCTATGGCAAAAGTTTCTGAACCGTGGTCGGCTCGGCAACAACGGCATTTGTCTGCCAGCATGTAGCTGGCAAGAATAATGTGGTGGCTAACTGTCTGTCCAGAGCAAAGGTTGCTTCTGTGCATTTAGGTGTGGACTGCCTCGCCATGGCCACAGACCAACTGACCGACCAGGATGTTCTGGCCTTTAAAGCAGCTGAATCCAGTTTGCATTTAGAGGAAGTCTTCTTTCATGAATGTGGTGCAACCCTTCTTTGCGATGTCTCAACTGGCAAACCTCGACCTTTGATCCGTACTAGTTGGTGTTGGTGGGTTTTTGATGCAGTTCATTCCCTTTCACACTCGGGCGTTAAAGCTTCTGTTAAACTGGTAGGGGCAAAGTTTGTGTGGCCGGGACTCTGTAAAGATGTACGGACATGTGTGGCTTCCTGTTCGTCTTGTCAGCATGCCAAGGTGCAACGGCACACTAAGGCTCCACTGGAGCACTTTCCTGTTCAACAACGGAAGTTTTAACATGTGCATGTGGACTTAGTGGGGCCGCTTCAACCTTCCAGAGGTTTTACCTTTCTCCTGACAATGGTGGATAGAACTATTAGGTGGCCATAGGCAGTTCCGCTGTCATCAAACACTTCGGTTGATGTGGCTCGGGCATTTATCTTCTCCTGGGTGTCCTGGTTTGGTGTGCCATTGGCCTTGACCTCTGACAGAGGTCCACAGTTCACTTCAGAGTTGTGGACTGCAGTGGCAGAGAGGTTTGGGGTTAAATTCCACCGTACTGCTGCCTGCCATCCTCTCACAATGGTCTTTGTGAGAGGTTCCACCGCACAATGAAGGCTGCATTGCGGGCCTCGTTGGTGGATAATAGCTGGATAGATCGCCTGCCTGGGGTTTTGTTGGGCCTGCGTTCGGCTCCAAAAGAGGACCTGCGGTTTTCTTCAGCTGAGTTGGTCCTGCGCCACCCTTTGAGGGTACCAGGGGAATATCTTCCGGGTCCAGCAGATTCGGTTGATTCCCAGGGGAGTAGAACAGTTCTAAAAGGGGAATCTAGATCTTTTGCCCCGTTGGCAGCATGTCACTGCCTTCCACAGGTGTTTGCGCCAAACAAACTTATGTCTACCGAGTATGTATTTATCCCCCATGACTCTCACCGCTCACTACTTCAGCCTCCTTACGATGCTCCATTCCGTGTTTTGGAAAGGGGACCTAAGGATTTTTTGGTGGAGTTGGGAGGTAATCAGGAGAGTATTTAGGTGGACCATTTGAAGCCAGCTCATGTATTACCAGGGGACCCAGTTGAGTTGGCTCAGCCACCTCGCCGTGGTCGTCCCCCAGTTTCTTTATCCACTCTTTCGGGTCATTCCCTTACAGCTGGTTTGTCCCCCTCAGGTGGACAGTTCAGTAGCAGTCGATCTGGAGAGTCTCTTTCAGTTTCAACCCCTGTTCCTGTGAAAAGAAGCTCTGGTGGCCGACTTATTAAACTCCCTAGTTGTTACCATTAGGTATTTCAATTGTTTTGTTTGTCACTGCTGTTTAGTTTTTCCTTTGTGTGTGTTTTCTTTTATATACTTGTGATATTGTTTCACATGTTATGTGTTTTTGTGTTTGTGACATTCTGTGTGTTCAGAGGGGGCCTGTGTGGCGGATACAATGTATATATTTCACATCCGAATGTATGCTCTTATTGTGAAGGGGAGAAGGTGAGGTGAGAAAACACCAACTGTTGTCCTTCATCCTATTTTTGGTTTTGGTTGGAAGACATTGGGAATAAAACAGACTCAAATTACTTTTTTGTCCTTTTCTGCTGACTTCCAACAGTATGGCCATTTGTCCAGTAAGGAGGAGGAAGTTGGGAGAAATGTTGTTTGAGAAAAGCAGACTAATCCTTTCTGGACAGGAAGTTAAAAACATTCTGGTAAACCCAATCTGTCTGTAATTTCCCAGAAGTGAATGACCATTTTTGAGTAAATTTGTAATTCAGAAGACTACAAATAAACTCCTGTTTCTGCCAATGATGCAGCATAGCCTATTTTCTGCCATCATTAGCAAGACATCCAGTGCTAATGAATGACAACAGCTGAAAGTCCCACTTTCAACCCAGCAGCATTGCTTCTCTGCTTCACATAAATACCTCACAATCTTGAAGATATGACGATATTTACCCACATCACCGTTTCCTGAGACTAATTTAAATGCTAGCTTGGCAATTATCTTAGAAGTTACACATCTTCTTTTCGCAATATTTGTTGTAATATAATTTTTCTAGCTAATTATTTCAAAATGTCCACAAGGTGACTAAAGTAGTCTAATAAGTCGTTGTTGATGTCTAAAAAGAACTACATTTTGTGTGTGAAACATTTATCCTCGCAGTAATCACGTTTTTATTGAGTGATTTTCAAATAAAAAATGAATACTGTAAAAAAAAAAAAACAGCTGCTACTTAGTGCTTTGTGCAACTGTTTTAAAGTGCTGGTTACTAACCAAGGGATTTGAGCTCGTTGATGCATCGTATTGACAATCAGAAGGAGAACTGGGCATCAGTGGTTATATCATGGGGCTTGGTTTAGGAACATTTAAGAGTGGCTTGCAAAAGTGTTTTATGCTCTTTTTGTTATTTTGATATTTTACCAGCACAAACTTTAGTCTGTTTTTTGGGGATTTTATTTGACAGACCAACATAAAGTACAACAAAGTGGAAGAAAAATGCGCACGGCGCTTCTGTTGAATCGAAAAGTCCACTTTTTTGAGCTTCACATTAAATGATAATGTTATTCTCTTATCAAAACCATACTTGGAGTGTTGATTGATTGATTCTTTCATGCCTGTTTGAGAAATCTTTTGACCACCTGGCAACCATTCAGATATGCAAAAGGCGTGGTCAGACCTAGCACTGCCTTCAGGGCTCAGCTCCTCCTCTGGGCTACAGTTTCCAAGCTTTCAAGCTTCTGACTCGCAGAGCATCTCTCCCCACTACTTCCCAGTCAGCTCCTTCAGACTAGCCAGCAGCAATTAGCAAACAGCTGCAGAGCTCATCATACGAGCTACTTCTCAGAGCAACGCTGGTAAAAACGTTGTTAATGTTGTGATGGCTTCCTGAAGAGCGGAGTTTCAAAAAGAACAGGAGTTTTTAAAGAGACAGATTCCCAGTTTTAAGGCATTAAACTACATGGTAAAATTTCTCTCAAGTTTCATATGTATTTATATGGCATTTTTTTAACAATTGAAGTTAACAGTTACTTGATTATGCCAAAAAATGTGGCACTAAATGCTTGGATTTTTTTTTTTTTTTTTTTCATTTGTGGTGGTGTCAAACTAAAAGGCCTGAATGCAAATGTATGCCGCACTTTACAGATTTTCATCAGTGGAAAAAAAAAAAAAAAAGAAAAAATCTTTGGAAATCAAATTTTGTACCCCACTTGTTGGTCTGTGACACAAAATTCCCACGATTCATTCAAGTTTGTGGCTGTGAGGAAACAAAATGCGAAGAACGTCGAGGGTTCAGAACACTTTTGCAAAGCTCTGCGTCAGTGTTTACGCACCAGGCTTCAGTGTTGGTGGTTAGCGAAGGAAGACTCTGTGTGTGTTCATGCTGTGATTCTACCTGGACCTCCAAATGAGCAAAGTTAGTAATAACAGGGTAATTTCTGTCCTGCTGCTTTTTCATAACATCCACCCTGCATGGTCTGCTCTTTGCTGCATGAGTCTTTGTTTCTTCGTCTGTTTTGTTAGTTTTTTTTTTTTACCCCCTCCTTCCCTGAACTGATCTGGGAAACAAACGGAGGACATACTGTCGACACTAAAGGCTTCTAGGCTCCTAACACTTTATAATGAATCCTTTTTACAAGACTATGAATGTGATTTTTTTCTTTTTTTTTTTTTTTTTTAAAGACAATATGCTGCATCTGCAATGAAAAACAAAACACCAGCAGCTCCACTCCACTGGTGCTGAGTTGTTGTTGCAACATTGCAATCCGGCAGCGCACCGGCAAATTCATTAAAGTGTTTACATGCCGCGGCGCAGAGAGCGTACAGCGTTCCTGAGCTCGACATGCTGCTTATGAGCTGATGGCGATTGGCAAATGATCAAAAATCTGAAACCCGGAATATCAAAGAACTCTGCAGGTGTTTTGTTCTTTTTTTTTTTTTTAGCTGCTTTTTTTATTATTATTATTATTATTATTCGTGCGCATGTTTGTGTGTGCGTGTACGTGTGTGTGTTTGAACTCATCTTTGTGCATTTTTGTCTTTCTGTAATTTCTAAACACGTGGGAAGGCCTCGTCAGGTTGTAACGCCGTGTTTGTGTCTCTCTCCTTCCTCGACGCCTGTAGAGATTTTACGTTGCCACGTCGCGGCAGCTTAAGCGCCTGGAGTCGGTCAGCCGCTCTCCCATATACTCCCATTTCTCTGAGACCGTCACCGGCTCCAGCGTAATCCGAGCCTACGGCAGACACGCTGCCTTTGTTCTGATGAGCGATATGAAGGTGGACGAGAACCAAAAGAGTTACTACCCTGGTATCGTGTCCAACAGGTAAGTCTCCCTCCGGTTTAGTCGGAAAACACCTTGTACTACGAGGAAACGCTTGTAGAAAATGGAAATATTTGACCGAGTAACTTTAGCTCGGCTCCAACAGCAAAGTGAAATCATGGCGATTTAATCCCAACCACACTGAAATAGAGCAAAGTTTCTGTTTTTTACACTGTATTGCCAAAGTTATTTGCTCGCCTATCTCCGAATAGATATGAATTCATTCAACATTTTCTTTTTAATTTATGGGGTTTAATGTGATGTAGGGCTGAAATGATTAATCGTATAAATCGCGACTAATTTAGAAATCGATTAATCGTTTAGCGAGCCATTTAAGACAAGTCAGGATACCTTGTCTGTTTGTAAAAGAAGAATCCTGCCAATAGGGAATATAGTTTAAGAAATCCAAAAACTAATGTCTGACTTCACAGAACCGCTTTTGACTGTATTCATTCCGCTGTTTGCTCAGCCTCTTATTCACAAAGCAAATAGTAATTAATAGTAAAGTAATAGATAATTAACAGTAAAAAAATAAAGTGCGAATTAACAAAGTGGACACTTGCAACATTTTTGAGTTTCTGGCACCAAATTCCATTTTCCAGCATTTTCCAAAACCCTGTCAGTGGAAACGTTGATCGTCTGTAAAGTTATTTTACCGTTTAGAAATTGTTTAGAAATTCACAGTCATGTTGTATCATAGCTAAATGAAAAACAGAATCAAAGTTCTATTTAAGGTCATCTGTTTTCAAGTGCTAACAAGATGCAAGATTGCAATCATTTCTACTCGATGACGTAATTATTTCTTACAGCCATCTTGATGATGAAGCGTTTCATTTCCTCTCACCATCACCTCTCTCGCCACACGACTTAGAATATTGTTATCCTGGCACAGAGTGTTTGCATAATGCCAGCATAAAGTGGGACGGCTTCTAACTGGAAGCCCGTTGTCACGCAGGTGGCTCGGAGTTCGCATCGAGTTCATCGGGAACTGCATCGTGTTGTTTGCCGCTCTCTTCGCTGTGATGGGAAAGGACACTCTGAGCCCGGGCCTCGTGGGTCTGTCCGTGTCATACGCGCTCCAGGTGACGTAACTCGTGCGATATGAGCAACTTTTTACTGTATGTGCTGCACTTGCAGCGCCTTTTCCACTCAACACCTTTCACATTTTGTCACTTAAAAAAAAACAAACAAGAAAAAAAACACAAATTTGTGTGTTTGGCTTGATTTTTTTTAAGAGAGGGACCAACACAAAGAGGAGCATCATTGGGGAGTGGGTGGAAAAGTTTTACAAAAAATATTTATGTATGAAATGTGTGACATGCTCCTTTTACTTTAATGCCTGTAAATGAAATCCAGAGCAAGCAAATGCCTTCAGACGTCGTCTAATTAGTGAGCTGAAAGTTATGGCAGAGAGGCAAGAGGAAAGTTTTTGTTTAAAAGGAATCAAGCCCTGATCAGCGATATGAGTTTTTGGCCATATTTAGAGGAAAACATCCCCCTAAGCACAGCACCAACATGGCGGTGGCAGTGTCATGCTGTGGTGATGCTTTTCCTCAACTGCCAGGGCCGCATTTAGAAGAATAAGGGCCTCTTTTCTGAAGCCACTTCTGGTGACCTATGCCCTCGTATTTTATTCATGGAAGGCGGCTACAAGTTGGTCCCAAAGAGACGTGTCATAACTTCATCGTTATATTTGAAGATATTTTAGTGCTTTTTAAATGAATTAAAATCCAACAATGTTTTTAAAATTTCAACCAGTGAACTGAACCCAAGCAGTGGGATGTTTGTGCCAAAAAAAAAAATAAAATAAATAAATAATTTTTTTTGGCCGCCCCCTCAAAACTGGGAGCCCTGGGCTGCTGCACCTGTAAGGCCCAGTCAGCAGGGCTCGTTAAGCTGCTCAGAGTTGGTTGAGAGATGGAAGAAGCTGGGTGTTGCAAAGAAGAACGCTCAAAAACGTCGGCAATGTGCAGCTACTCATAACTTGGTCAGTAGATTTCAGCATGTGGCGTCAAATGACTTTTACCACCTGGATGATTTGAACAGGTGACCATGTCTCTGAACTGGATGGTGCGGATGACTTCCGACCTGGAGAACAACATAGTAGCGGTGGAGAGAGTGAAGGAATACTCCGAAACCAAGACTGAGGTATGTGGAGCATCCTCAGTTAAAACAATTGATCAGATTAATCGATTAATGGAATAATCGTCATCTTATTTGTCCAACAAATAATCATTAAGTGGAGTATAAAGACTCTTAAATAGGCCATTTGCTGAAAGAACCACACAGTTCAGAGCGGTAATTAAGCCAAAACTGTTAAAAACGATAACAACTTTTTGCATTTAAGATGAAAAACCTTCTTTCTCTGTACATATATTCTGTAATGGAACGCTGTTATTGCATTTTAGGCAATACAATGTTTATTTCTGTTATCTGAAAAGGGAATTTCATTCTTATGTTTACATAAAATAAGACGCAGAATTTACCAGATTTTTTTTATCCGATTAATCATCATAGTAATCGCTACGAAAATAATCGTTAGCTGCATCATTATTTTATTTTCAACATTTTTTGAAAGCAATTCTTGTTTCTCATGCCCCACAGAAGCTCATGCAGGGCTGAGCATGTGTTTGCTTTTAAATCAGTGATGCCGCTCGCCCTCACACACACACACACACGCCCACGCCCGCACACACACCTCTAGACCGACTCCATGCTAGACTGAAAAACGCAGGAATTCAGCCACATTTCATAAAGTTGCTGTGCTGCTCAGCTCGAGCTGCGCGGCACCTATAAACCGTAACTAGATCCAGAAATGTTACACTACCTGCTTCCAACAAGGCCCCCCGCCTGCTGCCCAACACAGACACGGCGTTTTGTACACTCTGTACTTTAGCAGCACGGCTCCCTCCGTTCACTAGCTGCTCTACGCGTGATGAAATGCTTTGGCTTAAAAGCGAAATACAAAAAGAAAATGTCCCTTCTGACAAAAGTTACCAGAAAGTGTTCCTGTCAGAAAACGGTGTGCTCTCTCTTCTAGGCCCCGTGGGAGGTGGAGGACAAGAAGCCCCCTGCGGAGTGGCCCACGCAGGGCAACGTGGAGTTCAGCGGGTACAGCGTTCGGTACCGCGAGGGTCTGGACCTCGTCCTGAGGAACATCACGCTCTACGTCAAGGGAGGAGAGAAGGTGGTGACAGTGTTTTAATCTTTTGTTAAAATTAAGATGGATTTTTAATCAGGCACGGAAAAGGTGACTGCCGAGTTTGATCCTGAGCAGATCGGTATCGTGGGTCGCACCGGAGCTGGGAAGTCCTCCATGACGCTCTGCCTTTTCCGACTGCTGGAGGCCGCTGGAGGGGAGATCACCATTGACGGCGTGAAGATATCGGAGATCGGCCTGCATGACCTGAGGTCCAAACTCACCATCATTCCTCAGGTCCAAGCCCCGACACTACGCCGCATGCACACTAGCCATGTTTCTGTCAACGGTTTTCGATGCGCTTTTTGAAGTATCGCGTGGGAAAACAAGGTTTCCTCCACCATGTTTTTGTGTTGAAAATGTTAACAGTTACAAAAAGGAAGAGGTGCGTGAGCACGGCGTCGTCATTTGGAAATGTGTGTGAGGCCAACGGGCAGGTGCAGGGGCAGCAACGCGTCAACTACAAACTTATATTAATCCGTCTTTACTGTTACTGGTGTCTAAAACCCTTTTTAAAATAAACAAACAACGCAAATAAAGCCTGGTGGCCCGCCAGGCTCATAGTACACTGGGAGAAAAGGTTGCTAGGAGAATTTCGCAAAAATGTTTTATAGCCCGATTGAGGTGGTTTTTGGATTTTGCGAAAAGGCGTTAATGCACAGAAGGGGAGACGGAAACGCATTTGCCGAATAAGTTCTGACGTAGCAAACTTTCCCATCCACTGCTGGGTCTGTGGACAGACACTTCACTTCAATTGTGCACAAGCGGCTGCACAATTCATGTCCATCTTCATAATTTAAGTGCAATCCACACTGTGACTGTTCAGCTTGTTAAATACTAATTACAGCAAATGGCATGCAATTTAATTGAGTAGGTCATTATTATTTTAAAACGTATATTGAAAATGGAAGGTGGTTTGTTGCAGTTTATTTTTACATGTTGGACCAAGTTGTTTTTGTCACTCTGTTTTATTATTACTTATTTTTCATCGGCTGTTCAACTCATAAGTGCGCTGACTGAACAAGTTAAAGTTTTTACATGTTTGACCAATCTTGTGAAACTACTGCCGTATGTCAGTGAGCTGCAGAGTTATCAAATAAATTTGTAACTCAGTACATTTAAAAAAAAAAAAAAAAAAAAAAGAAACATTTTGAAGTCAACTCAGCGCTGCGTTTCTGCATCGGATTGGCGTCATCCGATACTAAACCTCAAATATCGGTATCAGACGTAAAACAATTGTGCATCCCTACTTCAAACCATCAGATGGAAACACGCCTAGTTTGCTTCTTCTTTTTTTTTTTTTTGCTTGTTTTTACGATATTTTAAAAAATGTGCTAATCTGTTAAGATTTTCCGTCTTCGTTGTCTGTAACAAGCCGGTGTCTGTCTCTTCCCCAGGAACCCGTGCTCTTCTCGGGGACTCTGCGGATGAACCTGGACCCGTTTGATAAGTACAGCGACGACGACGTGTGGAAAGCCCTGGAGCACTCGCACCTCCGCAAGTTCGTCAGCAACCAACCGGCAAAGCTGGAGCTGGAGTGTTCGGAGGGAGGAGAGAACCTCAGGTGCGCTCGGCAGACTGAAAAGGAGCCACCGAACAGATGCGGATCGCGTTTTTGTTACTGAACGTCTGCTGGTCTTTGATCTGCAGCGTGGGCCAGAGGCAGCTGGTGTGTCTGGCTCGTGCTCTGCTGAGGAAAACCAGGATTCTCGTCCTGGACGAAGCGACGGCGGCTATCGACCTGGAGACGGACGACCTCATCCAGGCCACCATCCGCACTCAGTTCGAAGACTGCACCGTCTTCACCATCGCACACAGACTGAACACTATTATGGACTACACAAGGTCAGACAGGGGCAGATTTGCAAACAGCAGCCTTTTTTTTTTTTCTCCCCCCCCCCCAATCTTCTCACCACCTTGAATGTATTTTATTATAATTTCTTATGACAACAAAAGTTTTCAAAACGTTTTACTAATACAAATCTGAAAAATGTGGTGTGAATTTGCATTCAGGCCCCTATTACTCTGATACGCAAACAATTTTTAGATTGTCAGATTATTAAATTCATCTTCCACTTGACAATCACTAATTTGTGTTAGGGCTGGGCATAAAATCAGATTTTTTTTAAATCTATTTTTCTCTCATGCCTCTTTCCTTAAAAAAATAAAATAAATTAAAATTATGAATGAGAGAAAATATTTTGAGGGGCTGCTTTTTAGTTCGATCATCTTGTTTGAACAGGAGAATTGAACTGATCGGGTCAACAGGTGAGTTGACCCGATCTTAAATAGAAGCTGTGAAAAGCACACTTGTCAAACAAGATGGCGGCCATGGGCTTGTTGGTGTCTGAATTATGGAAACCCAAAAAGTGCATTGGTGGGGGGGGGGGGGGGGAAAAAAATCCAGATTTTCCAAAAATTAAATCTTCAAGGGCAGAATACCCGACTAATGTTCAAAATCAACCAATTGCCCACCCCTACTCCCCACAGAAAAACCACACAAAAAAAAAA
>CAEGAE010100432.1:0-81232 GCA_903067095.1 Girardinus metallicus
CCTAAAAGGTTCGACGGCCTGATAAAGAAGACTGGTTCTGTTCTGATGAAGACTAAAATAAATCAGACAGCTGTGGCTGAGCCGGAATGCTGCTGCTAGTGTTTCGCTAAAACCTAGAAGGTAGGTTCACTACAGTTCTAAAGTCCCTACACTGACTCCCTGAAGCTCGGAGAATAATTCAAGAAAAATTCTGAACAATGACCATGTTATTCGTGAGATCGGCCTGGGAAGCAGAGCATCTTTGGTCAGAAGTTTCTTCAGATTTGTGTAGAACAGATCGCTGCAGAAGATCTTTCCTCCCAACAGCCATCGACATCATTTAGAATTTGATGGCGAAAATGAAGGTGAAGCAGGAGCTTGAGTAGCGAAGATGAACGAGCAAACACGTTTGCAACTTGGAGCTTGACTAATTACTGGAAGAGGAAAATGTTCGACAGCGAATGGAGTATTGAAAATCATCGTCCGAATCTGAAGGGAAGAGCTGGAAGCCACGTCGCCTTCAGTGGTGAGTTGAATTTGTAGGCTTGTAATCGTACCAAAAGTCACGGGTCTGACGTTTGTCGAAACAGACTGAGTTGAGTGTTTGAGCAGAGTAGAAATAGGTCGCCTGGAAAATTAGAGGTGTGGTTTGGGCGTGGCCCAGCTCCTGAACCTAAGTTAACACATTAACTCCATTATGTGCAATTTTAATATTTTGTGTGTGTGTATGAGTTTTTAGTAGTGTGTGAGAGACAAAACATAGGTTTTGTCCTAAACGGCCCCTCATCATTTTTTTTCAGCTGCTCACGGTGGCATGTTTATGACCTCTAAGCTTCAGAACGGAATGCTTCGTGGTTCCTTCCACCAGTAAAATATGTTTTCATAGCAACTTTCATTATAATCCAAATACAAATTAGATTTAGTTGGATTTGTTTGTTTGTTCTACACAACAGAGTCCACAGTAGTCAAACTGAATTAGGGGAGTTCCAATGTTCTGGGTCCAGGGACCATATGGACATATAAATAGAGAGTGCAGACTTCATGGTATGGGATTTGATTAATGTATGTTCCAGGTCTGAAGTCTGCAAAGTTTATTACATATAAGGAGTGCTATATGTAAATAGACTGAATTTAGATAATGGTGCCTTCCTTGTTGTATTAAAGACACAAATATATATTTGACAAAAATATATTTTTTTACATATTTGTCGTGAAAGTATAATATAAGACAGATAACACTTAAAACCCAGTATTATTTTTATTCCTAATTGTCTCCTTTTATTCTCACCATCTACTGTCTAACCTTATAACCTCCTGTGACATCAGTAATTAGATGTTCAGCATGCTTCAAAAAATTCAATTTTGGAAAATTGCATGTGAAAATGCATCATTCTTTTCATTGCTTTAACCCTACTTCAATTGCTGAAAAGGAAACACATTTCTGGCTATGTTTCTTGAATTTATTTGTATTCGTTTAGTGTATTTAAATGGATTTTTGAGACATTAATTAGGATTTGTTTTTTCAAATATACAGAGGGAATACCCCCAAAACCATGGTCCAAATAATTTACAGCTAAAACTGAATAAAAATCAAAAGTATTCATTGTCATTTAAGATTAAACTTGTAAAAGCCTTAAATCAGTCAGTGAGCTACTTCTTTGAGCCTCTGCTCCAATCTGGTGACACACTTTAGAAACTCAATATAGGGTCCCTCTGTTCATCACAATACACCACCACCTGCCTTAATCGTCAGTGAAAGATGATCTTTAGATTCGCTTCGGAGAGCTAATTTGTGAGAAGAAAGTATGGCTCAGTTTTCATGAGGTCTTTATTTGGAAAAATCCCTGCAACAGCTGCCAGAGTTTGTGTGTACTAAAGGTGGGCAAGACTGAGTTGTCATTATTTCAATGTTGTTCTCTGCTTTTATTCAAATGTATTCATCAGTCATGGTTGAATCAGATATCATAATGTTTTTTCATATTCTTACCATGAATTAAAAATTAATGTCTCAGGCTCCCTTTTTGCACTAATTTCATCTAAATCTTCTTCTGCTGCTTCGCTTGTTCATTAACAAAATGACCCTAAAAGTACAGAGTCGGTCCTCCATATAAAATAACTCATATTCAAATAAACTCTTTTATCTGGTTCCCAGGGATTTCTTTTGAGCAATCTTTTATGATTTTTCATGCAATTACAGAACTCATTAGGATAGAAACTTACGCAAGGCAGATATGGTTCAAAAGAGATTTTGGTCATCTGTACTTTTAGGGTGAAAATAAAACCCAGGTAAATTGGGGGGGAAAAAAGCGTGCAGAAAGTGATATGCTCATTATGTTTTAATACGCTGCAGCCGTCGCGGCTTCTCCCTGTGCTTCTGAAGTTCCTGGTGCCTCGGGAGAAGGATGCTCAGAAATCTTGTCACCGCTGAACTCTGGCTGACCTCCTCTTCTGTAAAAATACAAGAGAGCAATTTATTATCAGCACCAATGACAACTACATAAGCCCTCCCCACCACCTTCCTCCTCCCGCTAATCTACCTGATTTTCTTGACACTCGTCTTTTTTCTTTCACGTCCACCTCTGCTCCTGCCTAATCCCACCCCGACATCCTGCCCCCCCATCTCTTTTGTAGATCCCATTCTCCTTTAAATCATCACCACGGTTCATTTCAACTTCAAGCTTGGGCAGGCTGCAACGGTAATATGATTTCCAGCTGAAATGAAACGTGCAAAATGTGCTCCAGCCTCCCCTCATCCCCAGTGGGCTCCCATTTGAGTCCATTTCATCTGACTGAGGTGGAGAAAGATCTTTATATAGTTTTATATCAATATCTTTATTTCATACATATTTTTGATTTCATCTAAATTGCTAAAGATTTGATTTGAACATTTGCTTTATGGTTTTGGCCGGTAAAACTTCACAATCCAGCATCACAAACACTTCACTAATTTATCGTCTTACATAGTGTGAAAGGCCGAGTGTGCAGCGTTGCAACGCAGTGGGAGAACAAATCTCTGAGCTCACTGGTGTATCATAAAATAACTCTTTGCTCTCAACAACCAGAGTGGTTTGTGCAAAACAAGATAGTTTATTTCACAGAGAGAAACCTGCTTATGGGTGGGCTACACTGTATCAGCAGCAAGAAGGTTGTGGGTTCAAATCCCAGTCTGAAGTCTTTCTGCATGAAGTTTGCATGTTCTATACCTGTAAACCGGGTTATTTCCTGGTTCTGTGGGTTCCTCCCACTCTTCAAAATATAGGACTGCTGGGTTAATTGGTCTTCATTAACTGCCCCACACAAGTGTGATGGACAGGGTTTACCCCTCTCCTTTCACCCAATCACCTTCCACTCACTGAATCGCAGTGAACTAGAATCTGTGATGCAATGAGGCTCGTTCATCAAATTAAGAGTCTTTTGAAAATGAAAACCTTTAAGCAAGTTTCAGTACTTTCATTTCTACACAAAAATATTTTCATTGATTTGATGTAATAATCTAATCTTAAATGCTGTGTCTTATTTAGCTGTAAGTGGTAAATCTTCACAATCAACAGAAATAAAAAATGAAAACATCAGTCTATTTGTAGTCTGTTGCTATTGTCCTTTGTCCAATCTATTTGTAATCCTAAGGCTATGTAATGCATTTCACTTGGTTACTAAAATAGCAAAATAAACGAACTTCTCAAGAACATGCTTTTATTGAATCGGTAAGTGCAGCTAAAGGAGGTTCTACAAAGCATTGACTCACAGGATTGAACATAGTTGCATGCTTCACCGTATGAATTCACTCAGAATCTCAGAAAAATACATTTGAAAGATAAATATGAAGAAAACATGAGAGGAGTTCATACTTTTGGGAGGCACTGAGCAGACATGCAGAATAAATAAAACGTGCCTGCCATGTTGCACATCTCTTGCTGTTACAGCTCCATAAAACAGGATATAACAGACTAATGGAGCATTCTTCACAGTCACGCCTCAGCAGAAACACTATACTGCCAGGCTTTGTTTCCAATCCGCTTTGCTGCGTCTACGTGAAGGCCAAAAGCTCAGATCATATGACTCACACATGCTTTGTCCCCTCAGGGTCTTCATCCAGCTCCAGACACCTGACCAGTGTCTGACCCTCAGTCTCAACCTGATCCAGAAATATCAAAGGGCTTCCGGCATTACCTGTGAAAAATTCACATGAAAGTGACAACAATCCTCTGATGCATTTTAGTTTTTAGTACAATTCTCTTATCCACCCTTTAGTGGCTCATGCATCATTTACCAAGTGGATGAATTTTAGCTGATCAATAAAGAATGAAGCTCAAAGTGCATAAAGATGGAATCTGGCAAACAATAAAAGTTATGTAGTTGTCTTTGTTTTATTCTGTTAAAAATACATCAAGAATTACAAGAGCCCTGTTAAGTTCCTGGCTCAAGTTCTTTTGCAAGCCCAGCGACACAAGCAAAGTTATTTCTGCATTGCTGTAATGATCAAATCATTAAAGGGCAACATGGCATAAAACACTTTATTCGCTCAGATTCCTGCTCATCCAATTTGAGCTCGTCCAGTATTAAATTCTTTATCTTGGAGCAGAAGCAGCACGGCTGCCGAGGAGGAAAGACGTGGGGCAGAAAACTCTTCATCTCTGTTTTGATACTTCTGTCTGCTCACAATCTCTCATCTCTTTGGTGTCAAGGATGGTCTTGTGAACAGATGTGACGGCTCAGCTTCTGTCTGATTCTGAGAAATTCTTCATATTCCATTGCATTCAGGCGCTCTCTCACTACCCTCTCACTGAAGATGATTATTTAATACCGCTGTTCCACACATGCTCATTAACAGTGGGCCTGCGCAACAAAAACTCTGCATCGATAATGTATTCAGTCGCCAGCCACCACTTTGATCTTTTTATTCACTGTCCTCTCACGCACCCTCAAATGTATCAAACACGTCCCATATGCTCGTCAGACCCCTGCAGAACTGACACTACAGCTGAACTCTGACCTAAAAAACCTGCATGCAGTGAAAGCGGTGAAGACAGCCTTCAAATATGATTTTTCTGTTCCATGTTTAGAGCGGTTTACTCAGTGATGCCAAGCTAACCGGAAGCATGTTTGTTCCCTTTGAAAAGGCTGAATGACTGATGGAAACAGTGGACATTTTAGACATGGGCCATATGGTTCATCACCTAGAGTGGCATTTTGTCAGGGGGGCACAAGCCCTACGAAAACACCCCACAAAAAAAATGGTGTACTGGATTAATCTGCTTCTATTGGTTTTTGTGTTTTCTGTTCGTCATTTGATATCTAGTTCAAAATCTAAAAGAGACAGGTCAAACTTCATCTATGTTTCTTCAAAACACAGAATGAGATTTATAAAAAGCTCAGAATATTTACACCCTGTTCAGCATTAAGACAGCTGTAGATTGACAGAGTTTGTACATATGTGTAGAATGAGGGTTTTCGATGGCCTAGCATTCATGCAAGCATCACAAGAGCGACAGCTTGAAAGCACGTTTGATGCTAAATCAGTTTAGTCTAAAACATGACCATAATGTAAACAATCTTGAGCATGTCATATGTTTATTTCCTTACTTACTGAGGACAGTACATTAAATAGCTGCTTTTATCTGAATTACTTTTCTGGAGAAATTATGGCATGTTTCAGTGAGCTGTAAGGCACCAACAAATTATCTATACATGTCTTTGGAAGCAAAGCAAACAGACAAATCATATATGAAAGGTGGTTTTAAGTTCCACTTTAAACAAGTTTATGATCAAAGGAGTGAAGTATCTTTCTTGCACTCTAATGGAGTGTTCATACTTTGCGTTTCAACGTCTGTTTTTCTTGTTTGGCAGTGCTCTTTTCTGGTAGGCTGAGCTTAAATGATGCGACCTGAAGATGAAGTTCAAGCTCAGCTGGATTGAAACATACTCTGTGGGCTAGAAAAAGGCTTTAAAGTTATTGTTCTGACATGTGCAACTCAGGGAAACAATTCTGAAGCACAGTAACATTTGTTCTTCTCCTAGAGCAGTGTTTCCCAACCCTGGTCCTCAAGTCACACTGCCCTGCATGTTTTAGATATTTCTCTGCTTTAATAAGCCTGATTCAGCTGAGTGCACTTCAGCAAGAACTTGTCAATTGAAATCACCTGTGCTAAAGCAAGGTAACACCTAAAACATGCAGGGCAGTGTGCCTCGAGGACCAGGGTTGGGAAACACTGTCCTAGAGCATTCAGACTACTGAACAAATGTTTTCCTTAAGCTAACATGCCGTGGAAATTCTCTGTTTTCTGCCTCTACATGTGATGTTCACACACTTTAAGTGCTAATCACAGCAGAGCAGATTTCCCAGGCAGAAAATTAAAGCTAACTCTTGTAGCTGACTCTTCTCAGCCTAAACCTCTAGATTCAGGATTCTTCCCCTTCTCCCTTTTTTTTTTTTTACACTCCAACAGCTCACTTTGCTCCCTAAGCTGAAAATGGGATGCCAGGAGCAATCCTCCCTGGATTATTTAACCGCCACTTAAAAGGGGAGCGGTTTTAATCCTGCATTATTGATATGGCAAAAAAAAATATATATATAGAGTAAATGTCATTATAACTGGAAAGGGACTGCCACAGACGTATTTGGAAATGCAGAAGGTGAGCGGAGAAAATGTGCTTTTAGTGGTTAAATTTATTGTGGGGGGGTTTAGAAAGTGGACTACAAATTGAGCTGAAGTAATCTCTCACTCTATAGTGTACAACACCACAGCTGAGCACTCATAGAGGCATAAAATACATCCTTACAATTGTGTGCATAGTCAAGCTTCAATGCATTACAGACCAGATAAGTATTTGATTTGTTGCAAATCTGCAGCACCTACTACAGAGCTTCACCTGTTATCCCAAAACAACAACAAAAAAAAAAAAAACAAATAAAATACCTGTGCATCTAGTGTTTAACATAGTTTCTTGCAACACATCCTCATATTGAGGTTACAGAGCTGAGCAGCTGCAGCCCTGAGGCTTCACTTGTTCACAGATCACACACGAGAATAAACCTCATAACCTTCTCTTACTGAGTGTTCATAAATGTCATCTGTGTCAAAAACTTGAATATTTATGGATGCATAATTACATTAAAAAAAAGATGCTTCTAGTGAATCTGGCTAATGTATCTAATCAGAGGGTCTGTTTGTTCTTCATTGTAGTAAAATCATTTTTCTCCCCACAGAAAGAGGGCACAAGTTTGTTTCCCGGTTAATAAGAGAAAGCGGGAGAGTTATGCGGAACGTGACTTGCACACAGCTCAATGCAGATGGTTATTATAGTCAAGCAGAGGCTGCAGGCAGGTCGCTGTCATGCTGTGTTGTATATCTGGCTACGAAAAACGCTCCTTCCCTCCAGGTTAATGACGAGAGTGCCACACATTTAGAGAAGTGATGAGTGAGCGCATCGGGGAGAAAGAGTGAAATTATGTAATGTTCAGACAAGCAGTTGTGATTTCACACTCTGGAAGCTTTTGTGCTCACTGCCATCAGTTCTGTGTGAAGGGACAAAAAAATATTTTAAGCCCAGTGGACTGACCTTTGAAATGACATTTGTTCATCAGAGTTGCACATTTTTCAGTGTTTTGTCTGCTAATTTCAATTTTTTTGCTTGAAGGCAGTTGCATGTTGTGGAGCAATGAAAGTAAAGCGGTGTTGTGGAGGGTTTATGGCGACTGAATTATGCTTTGTGACAAAATTAAACAAACATCATAAATTCGAAATCAAAACAGATCAGGTTCATTTCATTATCTAGCCATCTCTCACAACAGTAAATTTTATTAAAATTCATAGATTCATTCCAGGTTTTGTCTGACAGGAACATCTTTAACCAGACACACAGATCTATCATTGCATGGAAAACATCAGCTTTAGGAATGTTTGGGCTGGCGGCAGGGATCCAAACAACGGGGCTGCCTCCAGAATGTGCACATTCACACAGGGACCTCCATGCGTCTTCCCAGCAAACACTCCAAATTGTCAGAGTTGGCGTTGCTGGATCCTTGAACTCTGGACAACACACAGCATGGGCTACACTCGCTGTTTGTCACACTAAAATGATGAGAGTGTGTCGTCACATGCTTGTGTATTGGAGGGAACAGCATGTTTAAAAGCAGAGCAAAGCAAAACCTATTTTACTTGACAATACAGCTGATTGATGCAAACTCTTTCACCATAATTTGATGCATTACTATATGTTTGTAATTATTTAGGCCTCAGAGCAGAGTATACAAATATTTAGAGAAAACTGATAAAAAATAATATTTTAAAGCTCCCTGGTTTAAATCAGAGTGGAGCAGGCCTTTTGGAGTGTAGTGCTACCCTACAGAGGATAAACCTGTGATAAAAAATGTATGAACAGCTTAATTACATAAGGCTGATATTTTCAGAAGCATCTCAACAATGAAAACCCGATCACCTAAAATCAGTGTAAAATATTCTCTAGAATAATATGGGTTCTAGTGCTTCAGGTAATGTTTAGCAGCTTTTGACCAAGTGACTGAAGAAGTATGACAGAATGTGCACTGATGTTTTGATTCATTTCCAAGTATGATGTAAAGTGTTGGATGCAGTAGTCTGCAGAACCCCATTGACTCTAGAACAGTGGTGATGAGTTTGTTGGAGTGATGAAAAAAGTCCCAATGAACCAGTCGGTGTTTGGCAGTCGCCAAGAGAAAGACAGTGACCGCCTGACTGCTTTGCAAGGTGAGGTAGGGCTATTAGTTCAGGAGTGGAGCTCAGTCATTTACTTCCAGTGAAAGGAACAACTGACCAAGACATTTTGGACCATTGTCATGCCCCCAGTTTTGTGGGAATAGTTTAGGGATGAAGCAATTTTTGTCAGGATGTATATGATGCCACTGGCTGAGTTCAGATGTCTTTCAAGGCTCACTCATGATCGTGGTGAGCGTGAACTGCAATAAGAATTCTTGAACTGAAGATAAGAAAAAAATTAGCTGAGGTAAGCTAAAACACCTCTCACAGATCTATGAATAGAGGATGAACTGAGAAACATTCCTTATATAAGAGGCAAGAGGCAGAGCAAAGCTCAGAGGAGGAGATGGACAAAGGCACACGGCATTAATGTGGGTAGACAGTACCAGACAAGGGAGCACATGTTTTTAGAGTCTATAACTCTGCTGCTCTCCTCCTTCTGACCCCCTTCCATCTTTTTAAAAAACAACTCTATTGGTCTCTGTGCTTCTCTTTTTTTCTGTCCACAGTGAGCTCTAAACAGCCAGCCTCGGTTAATATACTCCATTACACCGCTATTACACAGCTTCAATCTCTTGTACAATATTGCTACCAACATGATCTACTTAGCACAGAAATAATTAATCTGTTGTTTTATGGGTTTCTTTATTAAGGACGACTGTTGACAGACATGATATGAGAGCAACAATGAGCATCTCCATTAATTAACAGCCGTTACAGCACTGAATTCTCTTTGACCTGCTTCAAAATAGATATTTACAACCTGGCACAAACAAATTATTCCACCTTAGCTCACTTCTAGCACACAAACAATTATAGCAGCACTATTCTGTAAGTGCTTCTAGCTTACTCAAACTACCAAATATTGGATTTATTTCAAACAGGTCTTTAAAAACAAGCAATTTGTAGGACAAAAAAAAATCATGCATACATAACCAACAAAATAATCGTCTTACTACTCCTTTTCTGTTCGAAAAGGACTAGGAAGAACACTTATTTAATCCAGTGTGAACATGATTTCTGTGACCTCCAGCCTGCAGCTCCAGAAGATCTCTCAGTTGTCCAACATCCAGAAGAAATGAAGTCACATAATGATATTGCACAAGGCCACACGCTGTTTCGGTGCAAAAACTAATGGGTTTTCACGTTTAAATTGAATGTAAATTAAATTTGTTTGAGTTGTTGAATTATTAAAGTATGGACCCTAAATTTCAAACTAAATATTAAACAGGTAGAAAAAAATAAAAAAAAATAATGTATGTTGAAATATAAAGACCTATATCACAGACCGTGACAACAAGTAGGTATGTTGTCAGGGTTTATTATAGTATAAATATTTACAAACCCTAAGTTGAATCACTTCCTACAGTCTCTAAACTGTATTTGCCAAATCTTTGGCTGCCTTCTTTCTTTCACATCACAACTGACTTTAAGCCAGGAACTTCAGATTATAGATGTCAGATTCTTGTGACCTCCACAGTCACAAGACCACAGCAACTGCTTCAAACAACACTAAAAATCCAAAGACCGAAGGATTTACAACAGCAGAATCCTTCTCAGCTGATAGAGTCTCAGCAGAGAATCAAACCAAACCAGCACACCAAGAGGCCTAGTGTTGGCCTTCAACAGTGTTAGCATCAGCAGCGTAGCAAAATCCGCAACAGCTCCTACCCTGAGATGTCTTCTGGACCCGCCATTGGAACAGTTGCTTGACCTAACCAACCTCTGATGTGTCGGGCGGATCTGCCAGGCACCTTGTAGGGAGTCCTCAGCTTGACGGAAGCAATCCTCAGCGTGACGGAAGCAATCCTCAGCTTGACTGTAGTATCAAGTCAGTCAAGTCAAGTTTATTTATATAGCCCTTCAAAAACAGGTGTAAAACTGCACCAAAGTGCTTTACAAGAACGGCAATAACATAAATTGATAAAAAAAACAGGGTATATTTATTCCTTGGCACAAATTTTATGCCAAGGAATAAAATTTGTTTTTAAAATTGATTTAAAATGATCCAGGCTGTTGGCAGATCTAATCTGGAAAGGTAAATTGTTCCATAGAATAGGAGCAACTACAGAAAAAGCCCGATCTCCTTTCTTCTTAAGTTGAGTCTGAGGAACTGTCAATAATAGCTGATTATTTGATCGTAGGGTTCTGTGCACAGACTGAAATATTAAAAGGTCCCAAAGATATGGGGGAGCTAACCTAAAAGATTCTTAAAATCTATACAGTAAAAGACGGGTAACCAATATAAAGAGGCCAGTATAGGCCTTATATGGTCAAGCTTCCTGAGTCCTGCAAGAAGCCGTGCCACTGCGTTCTGGATTATTTGAAGTTGCTGCAGTATATCCATAATCGATCAACACATAAAAAATGTAACCGTACACAGTCACATTGCAGACAAAAGACTCCAGGAGGAATGTAATATCACATTCTCGTTTTGTTCTAAAATAATTTTCCGTGTTACTCATTTGCATTACAAATATAGACCTCTCAAAGTTCCCAGTGATTGCTTCCCTGTAAAAACTAATGGATTTCTTGTGAGGCAAGAATGTTGTTCCCATTAGCTGGCTCACTAAGTGCATCATTTGTGAGTCAACCAGGTATTGATAATGATGGAACGGGTGTGTGGTTGGGGGGGGTGAAGATGGACTCAGATGCTGCAATGCAGATCTCACAGGGCAATGCAGCTTCACTCTGCCTGAGCAGAAAATAACAAGTCTCTAAGCGTTCCCCGTGGAGAAAACACCTGGAAACGTTCCTTCTATTAATCAGCCGGTGGAGCAGTCATCCCAGCACCGATTCCTTCAGCAGATCTAGATCTAAGTTTCTATGTTTGTGTCTCTGGGCTGCTGTGCTGTGTAAGAGTGTGTGTGTCAAACTGGGTCAAATCCTTGCAATGCCTCAAAGGTACTGAGGAAATCCTGGATCAGAGCTGGATTCTAAACCTTCGTTAAACATCTCTACTTAACAACACGCACACACACACACACGCACACACACACTCACACATTGTTCCAATTATATTAAAGCCTGACTGTGAGAGTTTTCCCTGGGTACTCCTGCTTCCTTTCACAATCCAGTAACATGAATGTAAGCTTAACAAGTGATTTTAAGCTGAAGATGCAAGCTAGTGCTTGGTTCTGTGTTGGCCCACTGATGGACTGGCACTGAGGTTATCCTTTTCACCAATAACAAGTGAGAATGCCTTCAGCACATGCAACGCTTAAGAGGATGAAGCTGGAAAGTAAATAAGTGAATGATTGTTCTGCTTGCTAATTCTTTGGGGCAACATTTTTTGTTGTTGATTATAACTGCCATTAGGGATCGGTTCCTTCTTTCTCCTCCTCTCTCTGTGGATCTGATAGTCAGATTTTATGGATCATATAGTTCCTTGAAAATAATCTTGAACATATTGTCAGAACACAGTGTATTTTATTTTGATTTTATGCAATGGACCAAGACAAAGCAGTGCATTATGAATTAAATTTTTAGACTGAAATACATAAATATATAAATCTGTTTTAAGGGTTTTAAATGACAAAATTTTATGACTAAATTGAAAACGACCTAATCGGGCAACCGCAGAACTACGCTAATGTTCTTGAGAAATTATTTTAGTGGTGATTGTTTGACATTCGTTGTTTAATGCCCTTGTTGCTCGCTACATTTGCATCTGTAGCTGCCTATTTCAATATGCAAAGTGCAATTGAGATGATGTGTTTTCACTGAGAACGTTTAGGATGGCGGAGGAAGCATCAGTGTCACACAATAGCAGCAGTAAGTGTCAGCAGCAAAGATTATGCCTGTGAAATAATCTGACAGTGGGATGATGTATCGACACCACTGCCAACATGTGTATCCAATAAACGGCCTGAACAAATGATGGGAAGAGGTATGCGTGTGCGTGGGTGTGTGGGTGGGGGTGGGCGTGTGTGTGTGTGTAGTAGAAGTAAGTTAGCAAAAATGTGTGTGAACACACACACATATAGACACACTGCATCTCACCTCTTCATCCACCCTAAACAAGAATGACATGAAAATACAGTCAAGTGTTTTTGCCGCTGGAGCCTGAAATTGCTTTTCCTTCCTGCTGTTGATTGCACTTCAAACTCAATGAAACAAGAGCTGAGGCACCACATCTTATTCTGGGTACGTATACTTGAATTTAATTTGAATCATCCACACCAGTTTAAAAATATATACCTTTATTATTCTGATTTTACTTGTGCAATGCCCATTTCATTGTGTTTCTAAAATCACTGATGGAAAGTTTTCTGCTTTCAGCAGCTTCCTGTGAATGACTTTGTATGAAAAGTTTTGTAAAAGTGTTGAAAATCCTGTGAAGGTTTTTTTTTTTGTCACATTACAAACATCGGAATGTAAGTGGCTGAGTAAAACAAGGTGAGAGGGAAAATGATAAAAAAAGCTTGGTGTTTTTGTTTTATTTTTTATTTTCGTGGGCGTTTATATTTACCTCCCTCAGTTAAATCTATCAACAGCCACCTTTTGGTGCAATGACAGCTTCATGTTCATCTGTATCACATTCTTACAGAGACCAAAATTGTTACCAATTTTTCTTTGCAAAAAAGAAAATGGAAATACTTCTGCAAGTCTTTTGCAACCTCTTACAGGATCAACCTATTCTAGCCGCTGCATCCTTGCTGAAGAACAGGATCAATAAAGCATGACACTATCACCACCATGTTACACCATGTTGATGTTTGGGGTTTTAGTTTTTCTCTGCATTTTGCATGTAGACCAAACAGTTCAGTTTTGATCCCATCTGACCACAGCGCCTTGTTGCACATGCTTGCTGTGCTCCTGTTTTGTGGCAAACTTCAACCAGGACTTTTAATGGCTTTCTTCTTGCCACTCCCCCACAAAGGTCAGATGTGTGGAGTGCACAACTAAAATATGTCCTGTCAATAGATTCTCCCACCTGTGCTGGTGGCTTCTGTGATTAATGTTCCCTTTCCCTGGTTCTGTGGTCTTCTTTAACCTTGTGTAGTATTACCCATGACAACATTTTTTTCTTTCTGTTTTTTTTTTTTTTCTCCCTCTTTATTTTGTTTAGGAAAACACAATTGGTAGTGGAAGTAGATCTTTAGGGCTAACAGGAGTTCAATCTCACACTTGTTCATTTCCCGAAGTCATCAGGCTGGCTGCCGGCTGACAGAAAAGATTGGGTAGCCTTCCTGGGTCAAGATCACTGTCCCACTCTGTGCAGCCCTCAGCCTCATTCACTTACTGTCACACCCTTTGATTTTGCCTTACAGAACAGAGTGGCTCTGTATTTTGGTAAAACATGAGGGAGCATTTTTCAACTCTCGCTGCATCAAACATATGCCTCCCAGACGTCATGTGAGGAGCAGGCAGTGAAAAACTCATAAAAATTATTTCTCAGAGTTATGAAACCGTTTAAAAATTATTGTAATTAATGTAAAGGAATATTCTTATTTAGTAACATGGTAACATTTAACATGCATCCCTTTGCGTTTATTGGAAATGTGGTCTAAAAATACACAGAAGACTACTCCTGACATCTAGTGGTGAAAAGCTCACAGTGCAGTTTACTTCACCCGAAAGTAACGACCTCTAGGGGGCGCCGCTTGACAGAAAATGACATGCTTGAAGCCAAGTCTCAGAGTCCAAAGAGCAGAATAGCTGATTACCCTGGGGCCACACACACCTTCACACGTAGAAAAATAAACACAGATTACTGAGGCACTCATGTTGAACGCGTCGCCCTCACATGCAGTTCCAGTTCTGAACAAATCATCAGTTTCAAACACTCCTTAGAGCTATTATTAAGGTTGTCAGTGAATCCTGAGATCACAGACATCGATGTTTATCGTTTCAGTCGCTGCTTTAACTAATGCTATTTAAATTTAGAATAAAAAGACACAGCACAAAATGAACTCCCACAATTCAATAACAGAAAAGGCTTTTGTCACGTTCTACAGCTGCTTTCAGTGATTTCGCAAATCTCCAGTGAAACTCCAACCGGTTACAATGTATTTATTGTGAAAGACTGAGGTCAGAAGCTTCTGTGCGTGTGTCAGAGCGTGGGTGGATGAATGAGGTGACTAACAGGACAGGTGACTTACAGGACACAGTCACAGAGGCGTGTCAGTGTCCTACTTAATGGATGCCTCTCTGGCAACTTCCTCCACTCCTACAGCAGAAAAATAGAACCAAAGTCCATCTTTGCATAAACATGTTTTGATCCATCTTCTATTGTGTTGGATAAGGAACTGAAGCTACAGGCTTCATATGACAATTAGAAAAAACAGTTTTTGTTTTTGTTTTTTGATCTCCAGCAAAGGGGATCAGATGCATATGCACTTCTTCATCTACCTGTCTCAGTTTGGCAGGCATCTTTGACAGACAGGTTGATGGTGAGCCGGACGGATGGCAGAGAGGAAGCTGATAGGGAGCTGACTGATGTGTGACAGCAGAGTCGAGTGGCTGCTTTTGGCGTCAAACCGGTCCGGGAGGAGGCCGAGGAGCAACTGTATCTGTTTGTTTTGAGGAAAGAAAAGTGCAGCGTGACACGCTTCTCTTTGTGGCTTCAACAGACAAGCTGTTCTAAAGTGGCGACGTCCACAGCATCCCTCATTATCCTGCTGATTATGTTATCTGAACAGTAGCTGGGCAATAATGCAACAGACTATGAGTGCCGCCAGTGTTTTTTTTTTTTTGTTTGTTTTTTGTTTTTTTTAACAAACTCCAAAGAATGAATAGACTCAGCTTTTGTTTTTGTTTTTTCTCTCTTGTTTTTGGATGTGGGACTACAGTGAGAGATGAACAGCAAAGGCTCTGTGTCTGGCTTGCCCCCAGTAGTATCAACTGTACTGAGGATACAGACCCTCCTCACTCTGCTCGACTGTCAAACTCTAACCAACACTATCTTTGTCTGTATGAAATAACAAGGCCAGCAGAGTCAGGGCGTGTTTGCATGGGGAGAGTTCATGAAAATGTGAAAAAGGATCATTTAGGGATGTTTAATATAAATCCAGATTATTTGGCTGAAGCTAATACTTCCATCACACTACTCTGCTGTTTGTTTCATTGAAATAGAATGGCATTATATGACAGGAATTGTTTATTGTGTGATGCCATTGCATTTGCCAGTGTAGCGTACACAATTTAATCACCAGGGAGATTTTTCTGGAGATATTGAAAGGTTCTGTTCAATTTTCTGATCTTCCACATTTTAATATGTTTATTCAGGAATTAGAACCACATTACCCAAACCTTAAACTTGATCTTGATTGAGTTTTTTTTTTTTTATCTTTTAAGTTTGTCTTGAAGTGATAACTGGTTGATTAAAGATTTTGCTTTTTGTCTGGCACAAACAAAAGTGTGCAGTGTCTAAAGAAGAACTCCAAATGACAAAAAAAGAGAAAGATTTGGAGCACAGATAACAGCCTGCAGGAAGAAAAGAGAAGAACAATTCAAATGGGAATGATCAACCACTCTGATATGATTCCTACATCTCTGAACACTTTCTGCTCTGAAGGTTACCTTTATATATGATTGATGTCTGCCAGCTAAAATCTATTTTTACTCATCTCTGTCATGGAAAGCCCTTTCACCCCTCTTTCTGAAAAAAAAAAAAAGTTTATCAAGCTTTCACCATTTGGTCGCTCGGGGAAGAGCAATACTTGTAATGAAATCATTGTCTCCGAAATGCAAATTATTTCCAGGAGCAGAATTTGTGTTTTTTTTTTTTTTTTTTTTTTTTTTTTTTACCTCAGATTAAGTTACCTGACAGGTTGTCGCTGTGAGAAAGAATGTTTTACAGAGAACACAGATGAAGGAAGACATCCAGTGCGTCTGAACAGCTCAATATCAGCTTCTCTGTCCCACTTCTTTGCATGTCCAGCATATTAATGAGCGAAGCTTTTATATTTATTTTATTCAAGTGCTTATCATCCATCTCTGATTGTTTTTAACCCAGTCTGCAGGACTACCTTGAAGAGTTTGACTTTGAGTTTTATTTTGGGCAGTGTTTTATTTTCTCTTTATCTCATCTATTTTTCTACCTTCCTATCAGACCCCAAGTCTTAAAATCCAGTTTACAATCCACTGTCTAAAATCAATCAATATTTTGTTGATTTTTTCTCCCATTTCACCTAAGAAACAAAAAAATGTTGGAAGGCTGAAAAATGTTGGAAGACAGTCTTTCAAAAAAAAAAAAAACAATTTTAATACACTATTTTAACTAAGAGTTTTAATTTGCATTTGAATTACCTCTATTTCCAGCTGAAAACTACAAAGATAAAACTTAGAATTACCAAGACTACAATTTTAATCTAGTCCAAAAACCCAATTTTTTTCAGTCTACGCTTCTAAAGACTTTGGATTATTCTTTCTTATGTTTTATTTTTGTGTAATTATGCGGCGATTGTGTCAGGTTCTTAATTGGCAGTACATTTCCCTTCAAGATTAACATTTTCCATTTTATAAATACCGACAAAAATAACTTGTGGGTTCGGCTTCCGTGTTACTTGACTGAGTGAGGCGAATTCCTGAAGGACTCTGGTGTTCTCTATTATTGCAACTGCTTTGCATGTATAATATACTCTATTTCTGCAATGGATTCAAAATGCAGATTGGGCAAAATGTGTGGAGATGCAAACATGGCTATCAATTCAACCAGATGGGACCAAGTTTTAAGTTAGGTCAAAGTTGCAGCCTCTTCAGCCATAAACACGCCAGCTGCTGGACGTACTGTGGGGATTTTAAAAAATGCTTAATATTTTCATTATTGTTTTAATTAGTAGAAATTTTACATTATGACATGAAGAGGCATTCTTCCAAAGTTCAAAAATCACATCTGACTGGAGGAATTGTATTGAAGCAAAATCAAGATATAAGGCTTTACATTGCAAAAGACAATGTATCCATTTAAATGATTCATTCCCAGACAAAAAAAAAAAGCATCAATAGAAGTGAAAACTGTGTCAGGTTATAAAATTACTGCACTCTACAAATATGCAGCAGCCGCTTGTATATTTGTATCCACACAACATGGAAAGTTGTGTGGATAATATTCTGTTAAACTCATGTTTGAAATTAATAGATACCCTTTGGTTTCTATCATGAACTGCTGCTGGTCTGTGTTTTATTGTGCAGATCATATTTATAAAATTCTTCCATTTGTCTGCCACCTCCAGTCGTTTCACCAGACTTTTATCCCCCACGAGTAGCACTGGTCTTTAAAAATGTGAACTAATCCCTCGGAATAGTTTCACAATTAACTTAAATAAATATGATTGAGCTGGGGCTGCACAGTTGGTAGAGCTGTTGCCTTGCAGCAAGAAGGTTAAGGGTTCGATTCCCGGCCCGGGGTCTTTCTGCATGGAGTTTGCATGTTCTCCCTGTGCATGCGTGGGTTCTCTCCAGGTACTCCGGCTTCCTCCCACAGTCCAAAAACATGACTGTCAGGTTAATTGGCCTCTCCAAATTGTCCCTAGGTGTGAGTGCATGGTTGTTTGTCCTGTATGTCTCTGTGTTGCCCTGCGACAGATTTTACTGTCCAGGGTGACCCCGCCTCTCACCCGGAACGCTTGCTGGAGATGAGCACCGGCACCTCCCGACCCCATTACGGGACAAGGGTGAACAGAAAATGGATGGATGATGTGCTCTGTACTAAATGAACGCATAATTTCTCATTTAAAAACAAACTCTGCCAGCGCAGAGAGACAACGGTTGCTCAATGAAGCTACTTCAGGAGGAATTGTGTCTTTTCATCTAGTTTCAGAATTAGGAGACCCAAACTGATAGTTTTTTTTTTTTATGTATTTAGCACTCACAAGTAGCTCTGTGAATTTGCTCCATTGTTTAATATGTTCACAAGCGATTTCAAATTTACAGCACAAGTCAGTTTCCTGTGTAATAAAACTATTTATGGCTTCTAGAAGGCAGCAGTAACTTAAGATATTTACATATTTTTGTTGACATATCATTAATCTGTTCAAGTCGGAACAAACTATTTTCACAAATAATGTTTTTTTTCTTTTTTGGAAAGTTCATTACTCTAGGCCAGTTTTCAGATTTATATTCTGGTCTGACTGTGCTATATTTCTAGAGTTTCTGCTCTGTCTTCTCAAAGACATAACACAGACCAGGGGTTTATCTTTTAAACCATGGCAGATGGCTGAGCCTGTTTCTCCTGGAGGTTTCTTCCTCTTAAAGGGGAGTTTTTCCTCTCCACTGTCGCCACATGCATGCTGAGTATAAGAGGTGACTATAGAGGTAATGACACAAAGGAAGCAATTTTTCACTGTCGCTACATCTTCACCCAGAGTGAATGCTGCAACTCAATGCCTCTGCTGGGTCTCCTTAGGAAACCTATTAAACTAATTATAGCAATAAATTGAACTTAATGCCATGTTTGATAACTAGAATCAACTGTAACGTGCCTTGAGACGACACACGTTGAGAATTAGCGCAACATAAACAAAGTGAATTTAATTGAATAGCGACATTTTCTGGCATTTCACTTATCAGCTATTTTCCTTCCAGACTGAAGAAGCTGCACTGAATCTCTCCTGCTATAGTTTTTCTTGTGCAATAAGACAGTTACATCCTAAACCACAAGACTCAGAGGAGCAGATACTTTTTTATTTAGATTGTACATTTCAAAATGTACAATGCAAAGCAAAATAAGCTTTGCCCCGGTAGATTCTCACAAACCAAGACAGCGTTATGTAAATAAGCGTCCAGCCATGAGAGTTTGTTAATCACACGTCAAGCTGGAGCCCCTGCAGGGAGTTGGCACTGGTGGAAATGGCCTTGTGTGCATGACGTGTCCTTCCTATTTCTGGGTGTTTTGTCATTCTGCTGGGTGAACAAAACACCTGAGGTGTTATGTTAAAGCTGGGTGCTAAACTCCCTCTCAGGACCGCGTGGAAAGGTTATATGAATGATGAAAGAGTCTGGGGCTTTTTACTCATTGACGGTGACATTTCTGACAGGAAAGTTCAAAAGGATTTTAATTGATAGAAAAAACAGAAGCTTCTTCATGATATCTGCATAAAGCTGATGTAAAATGTTCCATTTTTAATGCCGTCAGAGGATTTTTCTACTGCCTGGGTGGGTTTTGTTACCAACGCCGTTGTGCTGGCTCCGAACCAGTTTGGGGACATGAAGAGCCCAGCGAAATTTTTCCGCACCGGTCTGTGTGTCATGCTGGGAACTTGGGTCGGCTACAATACTGACATCTTTCCGCTTTTTCGCTTGGGGCATTTGATCACGTTTTACAGGCTGGGCTCTCCGCTAAAGCTTTCACAAGAAAAAGGCTTGTTTCATCTTATTAATTCTGCAAGACAAAAGACAAGAAGTGCACACGTACAAAAATGAGAAGAGGAGGAGATTTAAGTATAAATCTTTATTTAATTTTGTGGGGCATGAAATGTGAAGGAGAGCTCTGCTCCATTATTCTTTGTGTTAGTTCAGAAAACGAGTTTTCTGTGTGCACACACATGCTGTAACATGCAAACAGTGATTAAAAAGACAAAGTGAAAAGGAGATTGCAATAACCCTTTAGTATGACATTAGGAATAAAGTGACAAATTCATAAAATGTTGTTTATTGTTTTCTATTGTTAGATTAGAAGTATTTTTGCATGCTTTCTGTTAAATTGCTTTTACTTATGTTTTGCGCAACACAGTGTGTCGTTACATTTTAACAACTCTAACAAAACCTACAATATACAAAACTACAAAATAATTGTGCTCTCATTTCTAAATCCCCTTTTTCTTCCTGGTTTTGTAATAAAATAGGATCACAGAGCACTTTTAAACCTGAACCGTTTCACTTTTCAAATTCTAACATGAGCTGTGCTTGCTCGTCTTCAACCAACACCGCTTGAACATAATTCATGCAGTGAGCGAAGGGTGAGAAAAGGTCATCACATTTTGCATTTAGTTTAATAAGTATGCGCCTAACAGACTCAAGGACACGCTCTGCACACAGAGATCAGCAGCCTGGGCAAACAATGCGCTGCAGGAAAACATTTTCAGAAGCTAAAGCTTAAACTCTTATGTTGTAGCCCTTACAGAGGCTTGATTCGGACTCCGCCATCCTGCCATGGTGTTGAAGATCGTTGCAAAAGAACCATCTAGCCGGCCAGTGCTGCCCTCTGACACGGGTTGGGAGGCAGACTTCTCTGTATTCATCACATCTGAAAAAATGAGACAAACAGAAAAATATTCCGTGTGTCAGTCGGGTCTCTCTGAATTATGCAGCTGGCATCAGACCTGCCTAACAAGCGCTGACAAATAAAACAAAACCACATCACAGTGTGTTCACTTTGTGAATAAGGTCAGTGAGCCTCTCAATATTTGAGTGTCTCTCCTGTTATGACTGGGATCAACGCTCAGGCGCTCAGATCTCCAAGTATTGTGCTTTGCAAAGCATGGCATCATCCAAAGTCTTGCCAACAGACAAACAAAATAATACAGCTATCCAATGCAACAAATTGTAAAAGTGAAGGCAACAGAACCAAAGCTAAACAAAATTTCACATTTGAAATGATGATTCGGTTTCTTCATCTAAATTTTAAGAAAACATTTGGGGTTAGCTGAGGAGAAAGTGCAAGAGAGCAGACAGCAGGGATTGTGCAAAGAGGACTGGTCAAAGATTTGTGGTCCAACTTTGTGAAATGTTATAAGATATCACTAAGTGCTGTCCTATTGGTAGAAAGATGGTTGTACAACGTACAGAGCAGACGGTGCAAATAATTTCATCCATGGCTGCTTCAGCTCCATGTGCCACACAAAAACACACGAGGACGAACTGGTAAAATCTTCGTCTGCTGCGTGCACATCTGCGGGGGAGGGGAGAAAGGGGGGGAGTCATGTGTACTTGTTTGTACATTTCCATTTTAGAATAATAAAAACTCCAGACTGGAAGCCCGAGGGGATGAGAAAGTAATTGGAAACTTAAGAGCGGAGCAAAGCGTAAATATCTTGGGAGAGCTCCTGCTCTCTGGTGAGCTCTACTCGTCACAAGCCTAATTATTGCTGCGCTCTGACAGAAGAGGAGAGCGAGAAGGAAAACAAAACTGGGGAGACTGAATGGGATAATGACCATATCTCTGTCACGATGCACAACGTATTAATCTCTCCATTGATCAACAGAGCTGAGGTGCATTACGCGAGTCATAACTTCAACTAAATTTAATCTGCTCCTAGAAATGAAACGCTTAGCGTGTTGGGCTGTAATTTTGTCCTTATTGACAAGGTGTTCGTTTGAGCCAGCTGTTTATATGTGAGAGAATCTCAGAACCTTTTCACGAGCGGCCGCACCGACAAGCTGTTGCTGCAACGCAGTTCAAGAAACATTTTCGCTCTCAGTGTTTGCTGCGATCGTCGGTTCTTAATTCCTCAGTCCATATTTCTAAGTGCTTGTCTGGCAGAGCGCCCTGAGTGGGAGATGGGCTGGTGAGACAACAGAACTATGAACCTTGGCTGCTTCGGTGCTCTGCAGTCTGTCGCTCCCTGCGCTGCGATCTCATGCTGGGCGTGCCTCAGTGGTGCGTTCAGGCTCGGTTCGGTCGCTGGGCTTCCTTTGGGTTCTCTGTGTCAAACAGTGTCCTGCAAACACAGGTGCAACATGGATCGCTGCGCCCGGGAGGAACGAGATGGTAGAAACATCCTCTGCTCGTGTTTTTACATCAGCGTCCAATGCACAAGAATAGTAGAATAATACTGTCAAGTTTTCCATCAAAACTTAACTCCGTGCCGACTGAGCTTTCCTCGATGCAATAGAACATTACAGTGTTTTTCTTTAGTAGAGTTTATAATAGCGAAACATTTGATAAAAACAGGGGCAAAAACATGAGTGCAGGTTTAAAAATGAACCTTTTATCATATGTCAAGAATTTCACATATTTCAATAATTACAATGCCTGACTGTGTTAGCAAATATAGTTAAGCCCAATGGTATTCATAACCCTGGCGGATTTAGTTTAATAATAATTTTCATTCAACCAAGAAATGTGTTTTTCATAGCAAATGAGAGGGATCTCTCTCAAGAGGTAACAAAAGAATATAGAAGGAATCAGTTTTGAGAAAAAGTTGTATTTCTATTTTAGTAAAAATGGCATGTTCAAAATTATTTACATCCTTCTCTATAGTCGTTTTTATTGACTATATCGAACCTTCTTATAGTTACTGAATAGCTTTTCGGGTCACTCTAACATATTAATGTTACATCCAGTCAGACGAAACATGTAGGTAAAATAAAAACAATACTTAAACCTAAATCTGCCAGCAGTACGGACAATTTTACTACCGCGATGACATTTTGCAGTAATTTCTTTTACATGCATGAATGATGCAAGAAATAAGACCAGGGCTGGTTGCCAGTGTCAAGGTTTGTCAAGAACTCCTAAATCTTTCTCTCATGCCATGCCAGAGAAAGTGCATGAGTATTTTCTTCCAGCTGTTTGTAACAGAGAGCCATGTATCGGTGTCTTCCCCCCATCCGCTGCTGTGCACTGCTGCCCAGCTATCTGAAAGAAGGCTTCTACATTTTCTCATTCTTAAAAGAAAGACACATTCTTCATTTGCTTGGAAATATTTCTGTTTTAGTCAGTTGGAATAGCAGAAAATTAAACCTTGAGTGAACCTGTGTTATGTTCAGCTGTGAATCTGTTAAACGAGCTTTCAGACTACATTCCTGCTCTTCCTGTTTGGTGAACACCACTCACATGCGTGCAAACTGTTGCAAAAAATGGAGATCTGCGCGAGCGGCTAAAACAACAATACACACCCCCTGCAGATCGCTTGCACCTCTGACCTGAGACGCTGTGGAGGACAGAAACAGCTGGTATAAACCAGGCAGCTCTTTTTTTCAATGCTAACACTGTTTTAAATTTACATGTGGCTTGTTGTACTTTTTGTTTTAAATCTTTTTATTATAATCCCATGACACTGGGAAGTTTAAGGTTATTATATAGAGTTGATCCTTCACAGATAAATAAATTACGAAAACATTAATATATCATCAATGTTATCAAAACACAGATGCTAAATAAAAACTGGTTAATTTTCAATATTAATAATAAGTCTTGAATATTTCAACCATTTTTTACTAATAGTCTCTTACTGAATGGTATCTTAAAAACAGTTTGAATTCATCTGGTGCTTCTCTTTGTGCTTGTTTCCCATGATGCCGCTGTCCTCTGTGTTTTTCAGCCGTTTCTCCAGCTGGTCTCTAGCCTCAGCAGACAGATGCAACATCAGCGGACGGAAAAATTCCCGTTGTTGTCCATTGGTGCAATCAGCTACAAGCTGGAGTCATGAAGGCTACAGAGCAGGAGGGCAAATGTCACGAGGTTAAAGGTGGAGTCTGACATAACAGACTTACTCAAGAAGCAGTTGACAGACATGAAGGGCCACCAGTAACGGCAGCCAGATAGTGAAATTCTATCATTTCCATTTACATCCATATTTATAATTAGTGAATGTCATAATTTTAAAAATGCATAGCCCATCTGTGCAGTAGCTCATGTAAAAACAAGCTTTGCTAGCTGCCCTGTGGTCAAACTTCCCTCTTCAATTATATTTATATTCTGTTGTGTCTCCACTGCTGGTTAGTCAGTGTGTGTCCTGCTTTGTTTTTCACGGATCCGTAATATTCCAGCACTGATTCTCAGAGCTGACTGCGGTCTTGGCAACATGTCTCTTCAGGCAGTGTAGAGGTGAGGTAGATTGCATTTTATTTCCTTCTTCGTGCTTTGACCTTCACTGGGGAGTTTCATTTTCATTTCTAGTGTACTGAGAAGGTTTGGTCATTCAGAAGACAAAGAAAAATGGCTCATTAGCTCAAAAGGTTGAGCTGTCAAATATAATCCAAAGTAAATTATGGAAATGAGACTCTTTCATTGCTTTAGGCTATAGCAATGAGGGGGTCAACGCGACAGGCACAGGGTAAGAGCCCAAATTCAACAAGAGAGCCGCATGTTTCTACACTGAACTCTCATCCGGCCTGGGCAGCAGCTGAGTGTGCTTCCTCTTCTCCAAGATCCTGTTGAGCTCCTCGGAGAAGCAGTGGGAGAGCGGCGAAGTGTTTTCTGAGTCGCTCTGCCTCAGCAACACGTAGCTGTTCCCATTCATCCGCCTCAGAACGCTGGGCAGCGTGGCTGACAGCCCATTGGGGAAGTCACACTCTGGAGACGTGTGCTGCGGTGTGGAAGGGAGAGGAGGCGCCGGGGGAGGAGGCTCATTACTCGCTAAAGTCTGAGCCTCACCGGGAACGATCTCCAGGAAGCCTCCGCCCTGGATGTCTCCGTTATGCAGCTTGGAAGCTCCATTAGAGACGCCGTTGCAGTGGCTAGAGACGGTCTTCAGCTCCATGTGGGTGGAGTTCCTGTGCTGCTTTCTGCTCCTGCTGCTCCTCTTGCTGCTCGGGTGCGCTGCGGCTGCGGCGCGCAGAGAGTATTTCCCTCTCTGGTCTGCCCGCAAGCAGAAGCCCACGTAAGCGAGCACAACAGTGAGGACCACACAAAGCCCACCGAGGACAGTGATGAGGGACAGATACATGGCTTCCATGTTCTTGGGGGACAGCAGGAGGAGTGACTGCGCCCCTTCGGATGAGGGATGCTCAGTACCTGGTACTGTGGAAAAAAAGTTATGCGTTCGCTCTGTGGGTGGAGGAGGAGGCAGATCCAGGCTGATGGTTACATTGTAGGTTGCTATGGGAACTTTAATATCGTTCTCAACCGCGTGGCAGGTGTAGAGGCCGCTCTGGTCCTGTCGGGCCTCGATGATCAGCAGGCCGTCCGTCCCTGTCCTGAATCCAGAGTTGAGGTCGTAGCCCTGCAACTCGCCGCCGTTCAGCGTCCAAAATGGAGTCGCCAGGTTAGAGTTGAGCTCGCACTGCAGCAGCACGTCATCGCCAACCCGAACAGAACGGCTCCGCTGGACCACATCTGAAAAATTTACAGTTTGTTACACAGTGCTTTGTAAAAGCATTCATGTCCTTTGTCCTTTAATAATCTGAAAAGTGTGGCATGCATTTATATTTAGCTCCACTGAGTAGAAACATTGTAAAATCAGTCATTTGGGGTATGTTTCATTTGAGAACAAAAATTTATTTGAGCTTCATTTAACTGATTTAACTTATTTAATTGCATATAAGCAGCAACATTCTTCTCCAAGATTCTTAATTAGATCACACGTATGAGATTTTGTTTTTGTTCTGTAAGGATGTAAAAGGAATCAGTTTTGAAAAAAGTTTTACTTCTATTTTAGTAAAAATTGCACACTCAAAATTATTTACAACCTTCTCTATATTCATTTTTATTGGCATTACCCAGCTATGTTGACCTGTCACATAAAACCTCAATAAAATACACAGAAGCTTGTGGTTTTAATGTGACACAGTGTGCAAAAGTTTGAGGAGAATCTAACTTCACAAAATTACATTAACTAACCCCTTGACTCACATACTAATTATTTGTCATTCACCATATTTATCACAGAATGTCCAGACTTATCGTGGCATGATGTGCGATTAGACACGTTTTAGTCTCTGGTATCATACTACCCCATACAGAGACAGAATGAGGAGTTAGAAGATGCTACATTTCATCAGAGTGAAAATTGATACGTGGGGAGAAGGCATTCGCCTGCCTTGAATATCAAACAGATTTCTCTCCGTAGACAGCAAAGATGTGATTAAAGAAGGGAGGAGAGGATTTTACCAACGCTGTGCATATAATCAACTTTCAAAGAGGCCTTCACGCCATCCAATGACAACTGTGCATCTTTTGAGCCTCATATTCTCTATTTTTAATCCTCTGTCTAGATGTTTAAAGCGAACTTTTTTTTTATATAAGCATCAGATAAGACTTCTGCATACCGTATACTGTGTTCTCACACCCCGTTCTGCCATGCTGGATGTCTTGGATTAAAGAAGATCTGTGAAAGGGGAGAAAGAATTATAATAAGCACAATAGAAAAATAAAAGGTAGCAGAGAGTTTTATTTCTTACCCTATCCATTTGATCTATTTACAGTGTCATGAAAAGGTATTCATAGCCTTGGATTTTTTAACGGTACAACCTCATGAACACCTTTTTATATGATACATAAAGGTAAAAAAAAAAGCACATAGTTGTTAAATGAAAGGACATGAAAATCAGAACAAGCCTTCGCTGCTTTTACAGCTGCAAGTCTTTCAGGGTGTAGAAAGTGTTGTGCACTTGGAGACAGGATTGTTTTGTCCTTTCTTCTTTGGAAAACAACTTGAGTTCAGTCAGATTGGATTGAGACTGCCTGTGAACAGAAATCTTTCACCATAGCTCCGACTGCACGTTTAATCTCAAGTCATCTTCAGTCTCCAACAAGTTTCAGCAGTAAGCTTTGACCAGTTTCCCAAATCCTGTTGAAGACAACCATCCCCACAGCATGCTGCAGCCATCACCATGCACCACCATAAAAATTACATGTTCAAGTTTGTTTAATGGAGTGTTAGTTTTTAATGATTAGATCATTTCTAAAGGAAACTGATCCAGCTTGATTTCATTTAGGGGTATCAGAAAAAAAATGTGATTTGATTTGTACACCACACTTTTTAGATTTTCATTTAAATTAAGAAAAAATGCATCACTCTCCTACTTCCCACTTGGAAATAATCTTGTGTTGGACTGCCATATTGAAAATATACAGAAAATGTTGAAGGAATATGAATTATTTTGCAAGGCACTGCACGACTTCCTCATTCCCTGAATCAACTTGGTTCTGCTGATAAAGCTTACATGTCCACATGAATCAGTACACTCCAAATATGCAGCTGCATGATGTGTTTACGATTACAGCCAGGGTCTAGTTTCTGCCAGCAGTCTGATTACGCAACTGTTCTGGGAGCTGACACTGTCACAGGGCGGAGTGATACATCAGGTTAGAGATCAGGCCAACAAAGGGTCACCTTCAGTCACCTGATGCAACCGCACACTGGCAGATTTCAACACTCACCTGTTCGACTGGGTCATTACGTCCACACACTCGGCTCCGCTCCAGGCACAGTGAGGGTCCCGGGAAAATATGCAGTCGTAGCAGGAAGTGTATCTCTCGCAGTTAGACAGCGGCAGCTGAACAACGCCTGATGGGGAGCTAACGTACACACTCGTCTGACGGGGGGAAAAATGAGAACTTTAGTATTACGAGGTAGTGAGTCATCTTAAACTTTGTGCATTTAAGGCGGTGAGACTGGCTACCCGTTCTGTAGATAGCAGAATGTTGGTAACAGGTTCTGGTCCTTCAAACAGCTGCAACTCTTCGATAATGTGCAGCTGACCTTTGATGTCTACCGCTTTGTGCAACCAACCTTCATCTGGATGGCAAAGATCAAAGATTCGGGATGTTTAGTTAGCTAAATTTCAAAACGTTAGTCAGGTGAGATGATTTGGAAACCTTATGTGTGGACCTATATAATCATTGAACTTCATGAAACATTTTGCTTTTTGAAAATGAGGGTGAACAACTAATGAGACGTAAACACTCAATATTCAACACTGAAAAACCATTAAAGGAGCAGAGCTTAGGATTTAAGTTTAACAACGTTCACCTCAAAACTTTTTTTTTTTTTTTTTTACATATGAATTATCTTTAGTACTTTTACATTGTAAACCCACTGCAGTCATATTCAATAAATTAGAATATACCACAGAATATTCAATGAAGCTCGTTTGTCAGATTAAAAGATTAAATGTTTTGAAAACAGCAACCTTTAAGCGGGTATTAAGCATACTTTTCACTAAACCCACATTTCTGTTTTTGAAAGTATTTACAGTTTTATTGGTCAAATGTAATATTCTATTTTTAAATATCATGTTCTTGTTACTTTTAAGTGTGAAATCGTCAGTGTTAAGACGAAAAAGGCTCTCAAACATCCATCTGTGTGTAATTTACCTGTATTAAGCAATCGCTTATATAGGCATTTCCTGAAATAATGTAATGTTCCAATTTACCAAATGGGTCTGTATTACATTTAAGGAAATTTATTATTATTATTATTAATATTATGACAAGCAGGTTCAAAGTGAGTACATCAAGATCTGATTAATAAATAATGAAAAGCTGTCTAATAAGTGGGATTTAACAGATGACTACTGAAACCACTGGCAAAAAATAAAACATGGGATCAGAAGATACTCAGTCAGATGTTTTAATTTGCCGCACAGAAAAATCCCAATTATTTTATCATCAGCCAAATTAATGCCATTCCTGAATTGCTTTCATATGCCATGCACACTCAATACAAGGGCCAACTAACGTCCTGCAGGCTGCATTTCTGACAACCCAAACAGAAAAGGCACAGGTGAAATTTTAGAGACGTTTCTCTTTCCAAAAGTCAAACGAATTTTTCATTAAAAGAAGATCTCAAGAGTCAACGATGCAGTGAGTAAATAGACTAGATTTCCAACTAAAAATTTAGGATGAAACTTGGGTGGATAACAACGCTCCATTCTGCCAAGCTGACCTATCAGCTGTTAAAACAAAATGTTGGAATCTGACTGGATGAAGAATATTGGTGTTTTATGTGAGTAAAGTCGAGCCCTCAATGAACTGCAGTTGACACACAAGGCAGAGAATATGCAACAGGAAATCTGTTTTCAGGAAATCTATATCTTCTCTCATGAATTAATCTCAGAAAAATTATCACTTATAACAATTTAGTATTTTTATTGTATGTTTTACAAAGACTGTCAAACAAAAGGGTGTGTTTTGTTATTTGTGATTTCTGAAACAACTGACTGAACATGCTCCAAAGCGCTGACATCAGATTTTTGCCGGGGGTTATTCCAGACCGGCGTTCGCAGAGCCTTCATAACGGACATTTTGAAATTCTAAAATGATCTGATTCAACATTCAGAGCAGAAACAGTGCCAGGCTCAAATCCTCCCACCAGCCCTCACTGAAAAACAATGTTTTGTTTTGCTTTTTTCATCTTTAAAAGGACTCTAAACCCTCCGTTACCAGTTTTTATCTAAAAGTCAGCTTCCCGAGAAGCTTTATACACACCTGTGCCCATATATAAGACATGGTACATTTGCTCGTCTACTCCCTGGACCACAGTTGCTGCCATATGTGTGTAGTCTGTCGTCCTCCTGAACAAGAGGGGACGTCTGTCTGCAGGCTGGACCTGATGGGACATTAGAGGATGCCGTCTGACAAAATCCAGGACTTCATCAGGTAGGGACGTGGAGACGTTCATGCCCTTGGCCCTCAGTTTGCCAGTAATACACTACAGTAAAAGAAAGACCAAAGAGAGACATGGACGGGGGATGAGGACGAAGTAACAAAGAGCTTGGAGGGTGAGAGAGAGAGAGAGACAGTGCTGTCCTTATATGTAATAAACCAGTCTTTAAATAGAGGCCGACTCTGGAGGGTAGAGAGGATGTCAGGAGGATTAGTGAGACGGTCCTCAGGGAGAATTCAGACATCATGAGAAAAATAGAAACCTTTGGAAGACTGTGTCAAGAGAAACTGCAAGTTTTCATTTAGATTTTAATAAGCCTGTGTGAGCTCAGCGTCCGTTTTCCGCTGACACAAGGGCGACTCGGCTCTCACTGCACCTGAATGAGGAGGCAGCTTTCCTTTCGCTTTGTTCTGTTCAAATGATGTCAGCCAACTCCTCTAAGAGGCTTTCACGCTCTGACCCCGAAAACTTTGACTATTCCTTTTTTTTTTTCCATTTAATGGGAAAGTTTAATTAAGTCTGAAGAAATGCTGAAATTCACCCACAATAGAAAATGTCTCCTACCACAAAGTCCACCGCTGGCCCCTCTCCCCTTTCTTTAATTGCCATACAAATGGTTTGAGCCTCTCAAAGCTGATTTTCATTCTTTGCCTAGTTTTCCCTCCATATTTAGTGCAACATCTTAATAAATTCATCTTCACTTTAAAATGATCTCATCTGCTCTCTAGCTATTCCTACATAATGCAAGTTGAAGATGAGCTTTGTTCTAATTTTAATAAAACTCAAAAGCCATCACTGTCTGTGTAAAAGCTTGTGGATGTGTGCTTACAGTTCCAGGTCGTGGCTCAGGGATTTTTCCAACATATTCCTTCCAGGTGGAGCTGGAATCCTGGCTCTCCATGTAGGGTCCTCGGAAGGCTTCTTGGACTTCAGACAAAGAGAACCGACACACTGCAGACGCCTTCACGTTTTTCCTTTGTACGTCAAGCAACACAGGGAGAAAGACCAGAGCACAAGTCACAAACAATAACACTAGTAAACCAGGGGTTACCATGGCAAGAGAAGCAGAGGTGCAGCGCGGCCGCGGCTCGTCAAAGGATAGAGAGAGACAAACAAGAGGAAAATAAGGAGGAAGAGGATGAGTGCTGACAGAGATGAAGCTCATTAGAAATCATAAAGGTCTGAGAACGGGAATTAAGAGGCAACAACAAGATTTAGAGGAGGTAAGAGACAGAATTGGAGCTGAAGAGAAAATAACAACATCAAGACGTATGGAGTGTTATTTGTTTACGCTGTTTGCTTTGATATAAAATAACATTTTCCATTGCTGCTGCCTTAGGGTGAGGGATTGATTTATGCAGTAGTGATTCACACAAAAATCTTCAAAGTCAAAAGTTCAGTGGAATTTTGTCTTAGTGATAACTTTGTCAGTATGTGAAAGCAAAAACTGAGTTCCTGTTTAAGCCCAGAAAACTCCACAAAAATGGACAAAATATGATGAGAAATGAACTGACTGATTTGCAAACCAAAAAGCCCTGAGCCCATCAGTTCTGATAGACTGCAGGTTTTGCGGCTAGTTGCAAAACATCTGCAGCTCCTCCATAGTTGCCATGGGCCTCATTGCTGCATCTCTGATTAATGCTCTCCTTTCCCAGCTGCTCAGTTCATGTGTATAACTGAGCCTCGGTAGCTTTGCACTTTTGTCGTGCTGTTTAAGGTGCATGAAAACCTTTGAAGGCAGCGTATGTGCTTTAACTATCAAAGAGTTTCAGATAGGGGAAGTCCTCTCTACATGCCTCCTCTTTGAGTGATAGCAAAGAGATGTAAACGGAAATTTATTGCAGACTTAGCTATCTTAAACAATTCAAGCAGCAGCCACAGTTAGCCTGCATGTATTCATTTCTGTGCTAAAAGTTACTGAATAAAAAGAATCTCCTTGTATTTTTGTTCCATTTGAGCCACATAGATCTGCGGCTTTCCAACATTCAAAAGCAACTAAAAATTTGTGCAACCTTTTCCTAAACATCTGTAAACCATCAGCTCATCAAACCACTTGGACCTAACGCCCTCTGGACTTAGTTTCTCTGCCCTCTTTCTGTCTCATCCCCTCCTGAGATCTTCGAAAGCTTCAATGTATTGGCTGTTGCTTCTTATCTTAGTGTCACTCGTCCGCTTTCGCAATCTCAATCCCCCATCCTTCCCACTCCACAACCCAAACGGAGATTTTCTTTTTTTACTCACCACTCCAAACCGAAGATGCCGTAAAACAGAGTGTCCTGTGGGGTGAGGCCATGTATTACGAAGATGCTGCGCAGCATGTTAAAGTGGAAGTCGTACTCGGGCAGAGAGCAAGTCAGTCTCGTCTTTAGGAAGGACGTCCATCGTTTCTGGAGAGTCAAATGGCCTCCTCGGTCTCCCTGAGGGACAAAAAGGAGGAGCAGATGAGGAGAGGAGAGTCATGTAAGGCGAGGACTACAAAACAGCCAATGTGTCAGGAAGACATTTACAACTGATGTGGGTAGGTGTGAGGTGCCATGCTTCATATCTGTAACACTTCTAGAAATCCAGAACTGAGGGCGCACAAAAAAAAAAAAAAAAAAAAGGGTGATGACCCCCTCGTGGAATTTCATTCCCTGGTATCAGATCAATAATAAATGTCAAAGCCACACACACAACTGATACAGATGTTCTTTTATCATAGCAATCTTTAAAAAAAATGTGATTTTGAGTTGACGTTTTTGATACTGCACAAGAAATCCTGGTGTATTTCTATTATAATAAAATGGATTGATTCATATACCTCCAAAAACAGCCCCAGTGAGCTCTCTTCATTACAGACGAACATCAAGGTTATAAAAGGGAACACATGGTTACTGCCTATCAGGGCAGCGGCGAATGTTAATCATTCACATTTTAAAAAGAAAGACGCTAAACAGCCTGTCTTACCTGCATTCATCCTCTCCAAACCTCACTGGCTCTGCAACTAATTCATCACCAACGCAGTCTGCTCCTGTAATTATGCCGCGCTCCTTGACTCTAAATGTGTCTCCCATCCCGCCCCTCGTTTGTTACATCAGCTAAAAACTTCACACATTTACCCTGATGAAGGGCTTCCCTCCTAGCAGCAGAATACATAAGACCTTGAGTCTGCACTCACCTTACAAATTCGGGCCACACGAGCAACCCTGCTCTGGCTGTAAGTTGTAGATTGCTCCTGGCCCTTTTCAGTGAAGAAGAAGTAGATCTTATCGTCGTCTCCATTGCTGCTGTCCAAACTCTCCCTGACAAGAGCTGAACCCACAAAGTCGGCCTCTGCCAGGAAAAAGAGATGAATTGACTCAAGCTCTGCTTTTTAAGGGCTAACGCACCTACACCATATTCATACCTCTTAAACTTTTTCCCATTTTGTTTGTCACTTTACACCAATAAAATATATTGTATATTAGTATATTTTTATATGACACTAAATAGTGCATAATTATGAAGTCGAGAGAAAAGTGTGCTCCGACAAAATCCTTTTTTTTCTGAAAGAGTGTCAATAATAAATGCATGTTTGCAGTGTCCTTAGTTTGACAAGAGGCGTGTAGGGGAGACAACAAATAGGTAGAAATTTGCCCCCCCCCCAAAATACGTATTTTGTATTACCACACAAAATTCCAATAAAAAACACTGAAGTTAATTGCTTTATTGTTTTAATGTGAATAAATTTGCAAGCTGCTGTACTAACTACAAATATTTTTGCCTATATTGGTGTATGGAGTTGATTAACATATTTGTATTTGTGTCCCATTTAGATGTAATAAAATTAAAAGGTGCCATTACATACTGAATTTGCTACATCAACTAATTAATCTATCTAACTGCGTGCTCTTTCTCATTGAAACCCAAAAACATTACATTGTTAAACAAATTGCTAGGGGCCATCCAGAAACACCATCATAATGTTAAAACACTTTAAAATAAAATTGTGGCGCACTCGCACAGTCTTGCCATCCAAAAGTGATCAAATGCTTCTATTTCAGGAAATGATCTCACCATTCAGCCAGCGTGTGGGAGCATTCTCTGTCTTCAGAGCAGGAGATGGAGCGTTTCGGCGAATATCTGGAAAGCTCCAGAAGTCATACCGGGAAGCTGTGTATATCTGCTGGTCTGAAGCAAAAAACAAGGTTTTGCGTCATCCAAATTTGAAGACAAAGTCTTCATTAAATTGAAACTTTTCATGTGGCTTACCTATAATGAGGGCAGTGTAACCTGTCGTTGGCCCATAAGGACATTTATCTTTGCCTTCTTCAGGCTGAGAGGACATAACAAACCTCTTTTCATCCTAAAGGAAAAACAGAGAAACTTTTATTTTGAAACCAAAAACATTATGTCTTTTTTCTTTAATACTCAAAAAAGCAGTTTTTGTAGCTAATACTTAAACTTAATCTACCATCTATAAAACACATGATATAAATGTGGTGGATTGCTGAAGAAAGACAATGCATTCATGGACATACAACGTATGCACAGAGGGGCATATAGGCGTGAGTCCCACACATGTACAGGTGCGTAGAGTTAAACCTCTGCAGGAGGCGGATGTGATTAAAACACTCTGTCTGAAAGAGGAAGAGAAAAAGCACACTTAATTAAAACAAAAGGAACAAACAACAATGTGTGCATTCACATATCAGATGTAACATAACAGCAAATAACAGCATTTTATATTAATGAAATTCATGTTATGTGTGCTGGTTTGCTAGAGAATGAATTACACTAAATATAAATTTACTCTTTGATTCAAATGCTTAATAGGAAGAAAAGCTCTGTAAAATTGGGTAAATCCAGTAAAGAAAGTTCTTCTCAATAAGCAATGGTTGTTAATTTTGTTTATGGACATATATCTGCTACATTTCTGATATTATCCACTTATTTTAGGAAGCAAATACTTAGGCACATCCATGTCAAGCACCAAAACAATTGGACCATTTGACTTCATTCAATTTAGTTTTTTTAACCTTTGTTCCTAATTATTTTTCATCCCTTTGCTCAAGCTTAAAACTGCTGGATGGATGAAGCTTAGAGAGTGTTGAACATTTTGACACATAACACCGGGATATGGTGATAAAGTGCTTCAAACAAATTTAAAGGATGTAAAAATGGGGCAATAGCCTTATTCCCCAGAAGAATTAAGGCTTTCACCAGCATTTTAACTAAGAGAGACAGAGCGAGAGAATAATTTGGCAACTGCACTTTTTAAGAGACTGTAGTTGTTTTTTTTATCATTACAGTAAAACAGAATAAAAAAATGAAAAGAAATGACAGGATTAAAATAAGAACAAAGTGCTGACCTTATTGTCTTTTCCCTTGAGCACACACTGAATCTTTTGCTCAGTGGAAGCCTCCCACTCGATCTATAGCAGACCAAAGAACATAAAGCAAGACAGAAAAAAAAACACATCATTGAACACTTGAGGATATTTAAGAAATTACCACCCAATTGATGGAAAATAGATTTTCCTTTCGTCACCCTGGCACCTAAAACGACTATTGTTGAGTAACCAAACGTGTTTTTATGTTATGTAACAGATATTTAGCTGAGCCCACAAAGGAGATGGAGGCACAGCAGCGCTTGTAATGCAGTGCTACGCACACACACAAAAACAGGTGAAACACAAAGCAGAACAGGTGGAAGACAACACTTGCTAAAAGCATAGTAAAACATTGTAACACCGATTTGACTCTTAATTGGAGTCAAATTGTTTCGTGGAAGAATCCAAGACAAAGTCATAAAATAACTTCAAACATTTTTTTTTTTCTAGGCTGGCATATAAAATAGCTCATATTAGTGGCTCTAGCCCAATAAAATATTAAGAAACACTGATCTTATAAAGCCTAGAGGTTTGTCTTTCTTGATATTAAAAGCACAACTCAAATTTGAAGCATTTCATATAGCTTGAAAATTTCTGTGTGCTGGAGAGTAAAGACATAGCCGAGTAAAACATTCAACACATAAAGGGCAAGAAGTGTAATGTTCATTGTGCCACCAGCTAAGGATATAGTTTAATTGCTCTTTTTATTATGAGTTACCTCCAGGAATATCTAAGCCTTAACAAGTCCTAGAGATGTTTACAATAGCTTGACTATGAGAGTGTTTCAGTCAATTCTCCACATAAATATACCAAAGGAAGTCTGTGATGAAAGTTTAATGTCTTCTTCATGAATACTGGCAACAACACCTGCATCCATACAAACATTGACTTTTCCTTTACTGTTCTGCTTTTGTTGATTTTATTAAAAAAAAAATAGAAAGCACAAGACTACACAGTCCTCCGTGTGAAAGATGCTTTATAAACCTTTAAATAAAGGTACCTTTTATCGCAGTAGCATAACATGCTGAACATTTCAGAATTATCCAATCTTTAATTTGAGAATCTTTCTGTAACAGGGAAAACTATTCACAGTGAGAAATAGTTGCTGTTGACAAAACTACAAGTGTTAGAGTTATGAAACAACTGAAAATGTAAGAAAATTAAAATTTTAATTTGAGTCAATTCATTCAGTGTATAAGACAAAGGTAACCTACTGTAAAGACAATAGTTTCAAATAAATAAGAAGAAAAACATAAAACGATATACTAACCACTAACCCAGGTCAAACTACAACCATCATTTATTGCTCAGCATTGACCTAACCAAGCCTTCGCTGGGAAGTACAAGGAAATACAGTTTAAACATTAAACATCATCGAAGTAAATTAACAACAGAATTAAACATTAGGTATAGTTTTTTTTACATATATTTATTCATCTGGTAAAACTGCATTGAGATTTATGTACAAATTAAATTAATGCAAAATTCCTTTATTTGTTAATGCCCGAGGAGGGCGTTGACGCAAATTAAAATGTTTTTTCTCAAACTTATGCCGCAATTAAAGTGGCTGCAGCAAAATAGTGGTTTGCTTTGCTTCGACCTCAAAATGAAACATTTTGGATGTTTTCTTACATAAGTTTCCTGCATTGGGGAGCATAAATGAAACAGTAAAAACTGTAAAAAAAAAACACATGGCATGTGAGCACAAAACATGCAGCAACACAACAAACAAACAAACTCACAGTGAGAGCGGAGCTGGCTGAGATGTCAGAGGCATTCAGAGCGAATACGGCCCCACGGGCCCCCACGTAAAGCCGCTCACTGTCAGCCTCCAGCAGCATCGTGCTGTAGTTGACTGCAGAAGACTCAAAACGCCTGTAGCCCTCGAGACCTGACGGGAAAAGAAGATGAGAAGAGGACAAGATTTTAATGAAGGTGACTCTGCTTCTGCTGATTCTGCAAATAGGAATAATGTCTAGTAAAGATATTAAAGTCGAAATCAGCAGCATAGAAATATTTACCATTCATGATTGAGTTTCTAAAATTGCAGAGGTGACACGTTCAAAAACCTTTCTATTGTAATTGGACTTCCTCCAATTATTTCTGCAGAACATTTCTGTGAAGTAACAAAGGGTACGGTAGAAAAAAGCCACTTTTGTACAGCTTCACATTAATAGCTAGGCATAAGCACAAACACTTTTCACTGGGGCTATTGATTACACTCTGTCTCTATGGGAACAAATGCAGGTTCAAAAATAACCCGGCCCTGAAGAAAGAGGTATTCTCCGTCATTAGGTTTTCATCTTTTCGGCTATAATGTACACGCCAAGTTAAAATATATGTTGAGTGGCAATTAAAGTAAAAAAAAGTAAAAAAAAAAAAAAAAAAAAAGTAAAATCTTTAGAAGCTGATAGGGTTTTGCCCACAAACGTGTCATGTAAAACATATTAAACCTAGAGACTGAGCGTTTTCTCAATCAGATCCGACAGGATGAGGATAAAAAAGGTAAAGCAGAATTTAATCTCGGATGATGGATTTCCCACAGCAGGATTTTTGAATGTTGATGCAAAATCACAGACCAGGTGAAGTTTTTATTCAATTGTCTGAAAAATACTTGAGTTAAATATATGTTTTGTTTGTTTATTTTTTTCAAAAAACACGTTTGAAGCTTCTTCCTTGATGATTTTGAATATGATCCGCACACATTTTTCTTTTTAGTCCCTTTCTTTCCCATAGTTACAATGTCCCCACCATGTAGAATGTAGTGAAGAGATCACCTTGCCGTTAAATGAAGAGGTTATGTGATTAAACAGTGCTGGATAAGAGAAGCTGGTTTGTGGCAGGGCGCATTATCCTGTTGAAAGAGGCCACAGTCATCAATGGTTACCATTTACATGAAAGGATGTAAATGGTCTGCGACAATGCTTTGGTAAGTGCAGCTGTGCAACTACATACTTCTGAGGTGTATGCGGACATATTGTAGGCGACTCCACCCCACCACCTCCATCCTGCCTGGGGTTTTTCAATGTGCAGGTGTATAAATATGACTTGGTCATGGATTTATAAAATACGTATTAAAAGAAAATAGTGTAATATCATAAGTAGCAAAAGTAGCATCATCCAGTGCACAGTTGTTACACAAAATGCTGAAGCAATTTATCCACCATCACCTTAGCACTCCCATGCATCACGCATAGTGCATACTCACTTTTTACCACCATGTAAGTGGTATGTAGGTGGTAAGTAACACTGACCTTGCAGGACACAAGGCTGCCCAGCAGAGCCTCACACTTTCTATGCTGGCTTGTTTTCTTCCTATAGTGCATCTTGGAACCATGCATTTCTAGGTAAGTGATTCACTCGGCCATTCATGAGATGTGAATAAAATAAAACAGCGCTTTCATGCACTTTCTCTCAGAACCACCAGTTTGATCCACAATAGTTTGTTGCATTGAACCACCCAGACCAGTCTTCTCTGCCCAAACCCCTGTCACTAATTCATCATAGTTTTTTTTTTGTTTTTGTTTTTGTTGCTTGGACTACTTTTGAAAGATGCTGCTCAACACTCAATTGAGCTGCAGCTTAGGAGACATTATGACTGAGTTGTTTGATTCATCGGGAGGTGGCCTTTGTCAAACTCTCTTACCCTCGCCCATTTTTCCTGCTTCTAACATATTAACTTCAATGACACAGTATTTACTTGCTGCCTAATGTATCCCTCCCAATAGCAGCTGTAATGATGAAAAGATAATCAGTGTCATTTACTTGGTCTGGCAGTTTCTGCCTGATAGGTGTGATCTTATCCAATTAATTTTTCCAGCACTCATCAAAACCTACGAAAAGGTCAGGATGATTTTATACACAGATCACTTGGCTATAAATCAAGGTGCTACACTAATAGCACAAACATTTGAAGACAAAGTTCAATTCTATTCTGCAACCAAAATGCCGCGTCCAACGAAAATATAAGGCTGATTGTATCTGAGTTCATCCAATGTTCTCTGCATTTTTCTTCTGTCAAGCTAAACACCTCCATATCCTCTCTCACTACTCCCTTGGCCTTACCTGACTGGCAGTTCAATCTCCAGCACATTTCTCCAAATATACCCAGTATCTCACTCTCTGTGCAAGCAAACTCTGTTTTACCTTGATATTTCTGTTCCCAAACTATCCATCCTGAGCGGTCCCTATGGATATACTCCTCCTTGCTCCTGTCCATCCTCAGCATTCTGAACACAAATCTCAGCAATTGTTTTAACTGCACATGTCTACCTTTTAATCAGTGGCATGAAACATAGCTTGGAATCACAGCTAACATTTATTTAATGTTGTTTTGACTCTCATGCATATACTTTAGCAAAACTGTTGAGTAAACAGAGTTATTTGAGTAATATTTACAAGTGCTAATTATCTGAATATTATCGGTTTCCACAGTTTTTCCATTTTTAAAAGTAACACAAGCATAACATCCATTTAAAGTGTTTTTTCCATACTACTAAGAAAAAAGTGTTGAGCAGAACTGTTTTACTCTGCAAAACTTCACTGACTTTGGCAATTCATCAGAAATCTCATTAAGAGGTAATTTAACTTTTTAAACAGTGTGACAGAATATCTTTTGGAACATTTTGGAACAATAAATCCTTAATGAGGCCATTGTTTTCACTAATGAGGCCATCAAGGTAAAATTTGAGAGGGTAGTGGTCATTAGTGCACTCTAATGCCATTCAGTGTGATTGTTCCTGAGTACAGTTTATAAGCCAGATTTTTGCAACTAAAGTTTTAAAACTTAAAAACACTTTTGGATTAGAGGTGAAGCATCTTCAAGATACCAACAGAAGTCCAGTTGCCTTCATTTATAAAGGCTCCCTCATACTTGGGGCGTACTTTGTTAGCCACACGGAGTCATTGCAAAGTGTCAGTGGATGGTTGAGATTTTATAGTTGAGCCTATCGACTTCCTACGTTTTTTGTGACAAATTCCTTCATTTCCCACAATCCGTCATACTGGCAAGTTTGATGAGATAATTGGGCACATTACACTGTTTCTTCACCACCAAGGCAGCCATTGCACACCTTATCAGCTCGCATACAAAACAGTTCAACGTGAACACTGTTTCGTGCCGAGCAGTTTATTGTGCGACAAGACCACCATGTCGAGGATGACTGAACATCTGCATGCAGATGTCTGCGTCTGCATCAAGGTAAGCAAAAGACCTTGTGAAGATGCTGGCTGAAGTTGAGAGTGCATTCATAGAGGAAGGATCAATTAAGCTACAACCAGCATAAAAAGCCAGGTAAGACTGCAATTGCACTCAGGAAGACAGATTGAGTTCTGGACACATCCTGTGGTCTGATTAACCTGGAGTTGAAATGTTTGGCCAAGATAAACATTGTTACATCTGAAAGAAAAAGAGGGGAAGCTTGCAAACCTCAGAAGATAGTTGTGGTGCCCGGGTTTGGTGGCATCATGTTTTAAGGCTGTTTTGCTGCAAAGTGAACTGATGCAATTTACAGAATAGATGACAAAATAAGAAAATAACATTGGATGGAAATGTTGACACAAAATTTCATCAAAAAACATCAGCAAAGATATTACATATTGTGTACAAATTGTGCTATAGGTATCTAAATTCCTGGTTTCAGCTGCATGTCACTCTCCGGTTTTCCAACCTATATTTGGATGGATTTGCTTGACAGGCCAAGATACTAATGAGGACACATGAAGACATTCAGTACAATGTATGTTCACACGCAGACACTAACAACAGACGCTAGAAACTTGCTTGCAGCAGAAAGTTGTGCAAGTTCTAAACATATAATCTATCAAGAGTCCACTTAGCCTGAGTAAACATGACACCAGTGTCAATACACACAGACATCTCTGAGCCTGTAAGAACCAAAGCAATATTTGGAAGCAGGTTGTGATATACAGCTAAGTCAGTGTCTAATTAAAATACCAGCAGAGATTGATACTGAGCAGCTTCTACGATCAGGTGCGGTAATTTTGACGGCAATTAAGCCATATAAATGCAAAGACAATCTACTTCTCATGCCTGCCAGAGAGCAATGTAGCCAAAAAGAAATGTGTCATGAATTCACCAGCCAGAGCCAATTCACTTCCCTCTGAATATTGCATGGTTATCACGGAAGCTGTCATTAAGATTCCTATCAGCTGCTCTGAAACACAATGCTCTCTGTTCAGCTGAGCAGAAGTCATTTCCTAACCCGAGCTGCTCCCGGGTCTTCAGGTGCCTACTTTTATCCTTTATTCTCAGCAGAAACATGAAGAGTTCTCGTTCTCTGGGGGATTTCAGAACAAGAACTTCTCCTACGCAGTATGAGCGTCTCATTATGGGAGAAGACAATGCATTATGACTGAAAAAAAAAAAAAAAGCTGAATTTTACTCTAAGCAATCCAAACATTAAGACGCATAACATGTTGTTTGAGTGAGGGCTTGACAGCAGGAGTGAAGTACTTCAAAACATCCTCACTGGGAGTGTGGCACACCAGAGAGAAATTTATCAGGGCTGCTTTACAATAATAAGCCCTAATAGCACATTTTTAGCTTCAGCTTACAAGAGCATTGCAGGAATGGTTGTCTGAGTCGGAGTGTGAAACAAAAAGGTTTGAGCCAGTCACAGAGAGGAGCCACAGTGATGTTATTTACTGAGCAAACACTTGGAGGGACCTCAGCTGATCAGCGCAGTACTCTGTGTTCACCCCAACACACACACACACACACACACACACATTGAACTTCAAAGCATTGGACTGTGACGTGGCAGCACAACGCACGAGTTCATGCTCTGCCGTCAGACGTGTTTACTGCTCACCTTTCTGACGTTTACATGAATCTCAGAGCAAATTATCACAACACCTGACAGGTTTAAATTAGGAAAGGCTTTCTCGTGTTTTTTTCTCCATTTAAAAATCTCCCCAACACCCAAATGGTTGGAGAATTTATTTAAATTGATAAACCTAAAAACTTTTCACCTAACATGATTTGTTTTGTTCTATTTTGAAGAGAAAATAGTAAAGTTGAAATGTTTATATGCACAAATGATTTGTCTAACCACTCAGATTTGGAAGCCTTAGTTTTAGATAGCAGAAAAAATAAGTATTGAAAGTATCATGGGATAAAAAGAGTTTTAGTAAAGGGCAAAAGATTCAGACTCCTTGAACTTTTTCACATTTTGTCACATGGTAGCCAAACACTGAACTCTATTTAATTGGATTTGATGCGGCAGAATGCAAAACACTTATTACTATCAAGTGGAAGTATAATAATACATTCAAACATGTGGCGTGCCTTTGTATTCAGCCAGTCTGAGTCGATATTTTGTTAAATCACCTTCACTCCAATTACAGCTGCAAGTAGGGTAGTTAGCTGCCAGTTTTGCAGATGTAGACAGAAAAAAAACAACTTTCACACATTCTCAATTAGATTTATCTAGATTTTGACTAGGCCATTCTAACATGAATGTGGTTACAGCTATACCATTTTAATATCGATCTAGGGTCTGCCATTATGCCGTTATGTAAGGGAGAGCAGGTTCAGGGTTCAACGTCTGTTGAAGTTGTTTGCTTTGTGTTGATCTGCTACAATAACACACATTCAAATTTAAGGTTGGGAAGCAACAAAATGTAAGAAAGTTAGAGAAATATAAATTATTTTTCAAGGCACAGTATCAGTTTAGTAACATAGTAAAGTGAAAGAAGAACAGTCAGCAACCAGTAAGGTGACACCAAGGAAAAAATACAGAAAAGGATATTTATGTTGACTTACGAGATGTAAGCAGACAAGAGGAATGAATTAAAAAAAATTTGTTTAAAGGGTCGAAAGGTTGAATGAGCACAAATTATAAAAATGAGCTAAACATAGTCACCAAGAGGGGTTTAAATAAAGAAGAGTAATGGGAAGTATTTAAAGAAATAAAACTGTTTAGAAACAAGTGGGATCACTTGAAAAACTCTGTATGTTGCATTAAGAAATTTTTAAAAAAGTAAAAAAAAATAAACAGCTCCTATTATAACAAATCATACATCCTTACACTTGTCCTAAGATAAAAATTGTATACCGCCGTCTTGCACCACACTACAACAGTTGTCATGGTTACGGTGCTTCTCGACTACTCTCAGTGAAGTCAGACACCCTGGATGCTCTGCAGGAATCCAAGAGAAAGCAATTCACACATCTGCTTGTGTTTCCACCGCACCTCAGGCTGCATGCCATCACTCACAAGGTAAGTAAATAATAATCACAGCTAAGCACAATAAGAGTAAAAACTCATCACTGTTAAAGAAAGAGATGTAATGTTTATTCACAGTAGTGAATAACTGAGATTTCCTTCCTTACTTAAAGAAGGAAGGAAAGAAAACAAGAATGGAGCCGTTTTAAGATGTGAAAGAAAGATGCGGCAAAAAAATCTTAAAAGATACAAGGTCAAAATGTAAAAAATTTAACTGTTAAAATTTTGCATGAAGTTTTTTTATTATTATTTAACTGAGCCCGAAGTGGCAATCAATATTATTCAAACTTTGAACTTTGAAAAAATTAAAGAAATTAAAGCTTTTAGGTAAATTTTAGATGGTCTTAAACCCTTGGTTATCATTTGCTCACATTCACCTTTGGCATAAAAAAAATGTTGCAAACTTAAAAGCATTGGAAATGGTTTCACATTCCTCAACCCTTGTCCTCATAATAATGATGATAATAAAAATATATGAGCACGAGCTTTTCTTAAAGCAGCACAAAACTATGAAAGTTACATGAGAAGTTCGTCACACATGCTAACTGTAACATAGCTAACAAACACAAACTAATCCATTCAACTATGTCAATGATTTTCAATTTCTTATTGTGCAGAAATATACTTCTTGGCTTATCTTCATTTTACAGAGTAAAGCACACAACCTGACATAGGCTGGTTAATTAGATGGGCTATCAGCTCAGGCATAGCCTGCAGTCAGCTGCTTAACAGTCAAGCCATTTGAAACTTGCTAACTTTAAAGCAAGATTTAAAGCAAGATTACCTGGATAAGCATGAAGGGTAGTGCTGCTTTACTTATGCCAACACTGCAATCAAAGATACGTCCAAACAGATACAATTTAATGCTTTATAAGCCAGGAAAATGTGTAGTGCCTTTTATGCGCCTGGTGATCGGTGACGCAGAGCAACAGGTGGGTAAAGGGAAGCACTGTGTTACTCTATAATCCATATATACAGAGAAAATCTGGCTCACTCTGGCACTTTCTGCATTGTTTAATAAAAAAGGACTTTGAACCGTAGGGATGGTAAGATTAAAGATTTGAATGTCAAATCTTTGTAATTTGTGATATACCTGTAACTGGTCCATTCCTAATAACAATATATTAATGTAACAGATAAAATAAATTCATTAACATCGGTATTGGTGTTTTTACACATGTTTATCACCGGAGAAAATTTAACACTGGTTCATGTCAGGTTACAAGCTAGGAAACACCATGAGAGATGGAAACACTACAGTAAAATACTAATCACAGAATATTCTCAAACATTTTTCTGGAGAATATTTTCAGATTGCAAAAACCATGAATATAAATCTCAGCAGATATCCTTACCGCTGTTCAGGATGGTGACACGTGGAGTCACGTCCAGGTCCAGAGGCGTTCTGAACGGAAAACCATTCGCCACTGCACACAACGAAGTGAGCAACAGGAGCATCGCTGCCATGAAGAGAGCTCCCCGCATCTCTGCTGGGCGTCTCTTAGGGTAGAAACTCTCCTTTAACAGGTCGCACGTGTGGACAAAGACATTCACCTCTTCAGACAAACACTCGTGGGCTGTTACTCTTTTCTTTCACTGTGGGGTTCCTTCAGTGTGCAGCAGCAAGGAGGGAAGAAGCCTAAAATAGTAAAATGCACACACAGAGCCAGTGGAGTTAACAGTCTGTGATTGAGAATGGCAAAAAAGGAAGAAAAGTTAGTGCAGCAGGGTTCAGTCACAACAAATGAGCAGATGCATAGGTTGTTCCAAGAAATGCATAGAAAGTCCATTTGATCAATTAAAACATATCATGTGCTCCAAACTCTCAGAGCATTGATTAAGGGAGCACAGAGACAGGTATGCGCCAACATCCCGACCCTAAACTTGAGGGTTAAGCTGCAGAGATGAGTAATCTAGATCGATGAAACCAGTTCAACAGAGCACGTACCTTAGAGGAGCCAAACCCACTAGTGGATGAATGGTGAAATTTGATCATCTCTGCGAATTGTGTATGTATGTGCTGTGATGTGAATGCCAATGTTGCTTCTGCAGAGTGAGACCCTCTTCAGGAGCAGTGGAAGAAGTGATAGAGAGAGGAGGAAAGGGATGAATTGTTTGTGTGTATCCCATGCACGAGTGCCCTCACTGACTGTCAGAGAGAAAACACTGGCACACACTCTGAGGAGCAGCGCAAGCCTTGTCCAACCTTATTTGCAGTAATGGCAATATCTCCCTTTCGTTTACTGCCTCTCTTTTAAGCAGTAAAAGAGAGAGACACTAACTGCTCCCAGATCCCAATGTAAGCAGCCACTTTCCATCAAACAAATCATGTCTAAGTCCTTCAAGCCGAGAGTCCAGAGTCTTTGCTTAATACACCACACAGACACAAAACCAGGCACAGCATTAATCTTTTGATCAAAAATGAGAAAGATAAAAAGAAAAACTATATAACAGGTTAAAAAGTGAAGCTGTTAGCAGTACATGCAGTGACTGCACCTTTACACAAAGTCTCTGTAGTTCTCCAAGGCAAACACCATGACAACTGGCTTTAACATTGCATAATGCAGCAGCAAGAGCGATGCTCTATATATATGATGATGACAGCAATACAGAGAATCAGAAACTTGTGTTTTATTTTCACAGCATACACATCGTCACAAAGAGAAAATATGGGCTCCGTCAGACTTTGCGTTTGGGAAAAAGTTGCATAATCACATTCCGAAACAAGAAAAATCACTTCCAAAGGTAGAAAAGAACAGGGAGTATTAAAACATGTGATGTCTTTGGGTTGGTGCTTGTTCTTGGTATTTTTTTGTGGTGATGTATCATTTCTTCTTAACAGAAGGTCAAACTAACACATCTCTTTGACAAGCCAAAGTAAACTGAGATTAGCAACCAGCCACATGATGATGCAACAGCGATCTGCGAGTATTTATAGAAGAAAACTCTCTGCTTTGTTGGGAAAGTATTGATTGGTGGATTATCAGGATTCCTTATAAGTTAGCTGCCTTCATTTACACACAAACATTGTGTAGGAATTAGCTGAAGGTCTCTGAAAGAAGGCTCCTACACTTAGCTTGTAAGTTTCCAAAAAAAAAAACAACAACAAAACAACAAATTCAGACCCTTGGAAATATTTAGTCTTTGATGTAGCCATATTTGATTCAATTCCCAACCTTGGGACATTCACCCCTTCTCTTCATGCTGATTTCCTGTCTGAGTAAACGTAACAAACTGAGTAAATGTAACAATTGGCACAAAACTTAAAAACAATTAACTACAGATGGTAAACTATGACAGCAACCCTGGTAAGCCTCAAACTGTAAAGTATTGTTCCAAACATTAAGCCAAACAAATTACCAAGTTAAAATCAGTTTATTAGACTCGTGATATTTTTTAAAGACCAGAATGACATTAAGGTATAATATTCCCTGTAATAAGCTAGGGATACATCGAGAAGAAAATTTAATATTCAACATTGCTGTTATGGCCGAGACACCGTGAAATAAAGACCTGGAATAGCTTCTTTGCTTCAGTTAAACAGACCAGTACATTAACTGATACCGATGTCAAAACCGATGTTATATCATGCAACCACCCAAAAGACATGTTTATTTGACAAATGACAAATAAAGCAGGCGAATTCTGTTGCTCCTTTACATGTGATGTTTAACCCCCCCTGCAGAATACAGGAACCATACCTTACAAGTCTGAGCAGACCAGTTAGGCTGCCCTACTGCTGCTGCTTCCAAATTCTGCTTGGTTCTCCATCCGCGTCTCTTGGGCTTAAAGTGTCAGAGATCCTCACCTCCTGACATGCAGAAGATATGTTCAGGTGTTTGACAGGTGCTCATCACTCCCAGCAGCATGGCCAAGGATCGATGAGACCAGTGTAATCACTATGATAAATATTAAATATGTATTTACACTGGAGTCGTCTGACTGGACTAATTTTAGCAGATTTTTATTTTCAATATTAACTCAAGGTTAAAAACATCTGACATTAAAGCTGTGGTAATTATTATGTTACTAATACTTAGTAACACAGTAATAACCTATTTTTTTCTGTTCTAAATAGAAGCAGTTACATCATGTTATCTAAATTTATTTGGAGAGTTTTTTTAGATATCAAAATACTTGTAAGTGTTTTTATGCTGTAAGAATCTCAAAACAACTCATAGCTATACTCAACATTATTAACATTTGATTTGCAAACGAATTTGCAATTAGGGTTGTATGATGTCCGGTAAACATTTCATTGTGAGACTATTGCTGATTATAGTGATGGTGTGTGCATCAAAGCCAGTTGGAAAAAGTTCTTAGCATGCAGAGTGTTGATGCACAGTACTAAAAATATTACATCCAGCCAGGTGTCAAAGCAGTTCTTTGCAACTGCAATTTTGCAAACGCTCTATTTGCAATGTAAATCATTTATTCAGTACTGTTTTGACAATGTTATTGTGTGAAACCAACTGCTAAAGGAACCTAAAAGGCAACAATGCAAAACAACAATAAAAAAACTGGAAATTAATTTAAATCATGTTCTCAAAAACACGCTGGCTCTTCTTGCATACGTTGCCATTTTATTGTCTCCCCACCTTGCAAAACTTCCACTTTGGGTTTGTGGCGGCTGAAAACAAACATCAAATATCTTAAGTAAATAAAAAGCTCAGCGGCTGTAATAATTGGCACTGGAAAGAATCATTTGAACCAGCGGACCCTCAGGTTTTAGATGTTTCTGAGTAATAAACACAGAATGTCTGAAGTAAAAATTAAATCAACGAGTCTATCATGAGTCTAATAAACTGATACAGTGAAGGCTTATTGATCTCTGCAAAAGGATGTTAATTTATAACCGACAGTAAATTAAACTTCAAAAATGTGACCTTTAGATTTCTTATGGATCCCTAAGAGCTTAGAAGAAAGAGTGAAATGTCAAACTTAATCTACCAAAGTACAGCTGCTTTTTATGAGTTTCTGCATTTCAGAACTATTCCCATTTCACTAATGTTACAAATTTACTCTGCAGAGGAGCAGTTACTCCAGCCATAAATCCCCCCAGTGGATGTCAGCTGTAATGATTTGTAAGATTTCTCAATCTTGTGTGAGCGTCATCTAAAAAAAAAAGCCAACAAGAAAACAGAAGGAGTTGCATTCAGGGACACTTTTATTAATCATTCATTTATCTCATGGACTCAGTAAAACAGATTGTCTTGATCTAAAAGCAGTCAGGCAATCAGCATCCTATAATGGCCCTGATAAGGAAGAGCAGTGCTTTATGGGTAAATGAAAGAAAAGAGAAAACAGGAAATAAAATTGCTGAGAGCAATTACTCAATTTTCACCACTCTCTATGGTCAAATATTTCTGATTTCATCTTTGTGGCCTGAAACTCAACAGTCCAGGAAACTTTAATTCGCAGACTGGCAACCAAGCAATAAGCCAAAAATGTGAGAAAATATGGAGCCAGACGACCTGTCTAATCTGTCTATGCTGATCTCAGCCCCCAACATGCTCTCTGTCCGGTGACACTCATTCACAGAAACGACTTCATCAAGCAACCATAAAGTGTCCATGGATTTGAACAGCGGAGCACGGTGGTGACAGCTCCCTTAACAGACAACGATTATCCTAAAGAACATATAAACTGAATTTCTCAGCGTACATGAATGTGCCAGAGTGGCAAAGAAAAGATTACAGTCAAAGTTACTGAGCTGTGCTTCAACCAATAGATAGACGGCTTTAAAACCAGCAGAACTGAACTGTATTTGTTCACAATTCTGCAGCTTTACATGTTTTACAGGCGCAGTGGCGAATAAAACACTTGAGCTCTGTACATCCAACACTAGAGTTATTCTGATACAGTAGCAATACACAGAAAAAAAGCTCTCTCACTGCTGTTTGCCATCATTTGTTTAGAAAAGATTATTCCTGTTTTATATAACAGAAATAATCTCCTCTTTCTATTTCAGGTGTGATATCAGCATAAAAACCCATCAAGAGTCGCTTGCCTTAAATTCGTAATCTCTGAGGGCATACAGGGACTTGCATCTTCTGAGAACATAATAATCTTATAGTGAGGTATTACAGATATGATTTATAGCTGAAAAAAACAAAACAAGATAGCTAAAACAGCAAAAGGGTGCATTAGGGTCCCTAATTATTTACTTGCAAAACTACTAAAATGAACACATGCAGCCTTGGGTGTTTTTGCGTTAATCAGCAATATCCTTTTATCTTGAAACAGTCCAGATGACACCAGGTTAATTCATCCCTTTGCTGATCACTCACATACATGCTGACATTTCACCCCATCCTATTCCCATTTCACACTTCTCAACAAACCTTTTCACAGCCATTTGCTTGAATGTTTATTCTCTTGCTTATTAAGTATTTTTGCTAAATGTTGGGGATAAAGAGTCCTAAAAATGCTCATATCCTTCCATCTATTAATGGTCTTTACCCCATTGTCCTTGTACTCTTGTGCTTGGTGGGTAAGGGGCAGAGTAGACTGCAGGTCTCTGGTCTGGCACACAGTCACTCCTAGGGACAGCTTAAGAGAAAACAGTAGACCTAAAATGCTTTTGGACGGTGGGAGGAAGCTGGAGTACCCGAAGAGAACCCACGCCTGCTCTACGCATAAGGATATCGAACATGCAAACTTCATGCAGAAGGAGCCTGGGACTTCCTGCTGACAGCCAACAGTGCAAATAACTAAAGATTTTGTTCCTCATCCTATTCTCATTGATTGGAGTTCTGATCCCAGTTTGGGTCCTCTGACTATTACAAAATATGGGCTTTTGACCCCTGATCAAACCACAATAACTCATTGTTATTAATTTATTTATTAGAGTAGCATGCTTAAATTTCTACACATATATAGGATATTGAATTTGACAGTCAAATGGGTACAAAATGTCACATATGAAATATCATACATACTTCGCCAGAATGCTCTTTCCCAACGTTGCAAGAACAACATTACATCATTTTACTCTTGCAGCACTGACAAACATTCTGGGCAGAAATTGTTCTTGTGGGGTGTCAAATATTGTGCAATTGGTCAGAAATTTAGAGCAGTAGTTATTGACAAATGCTGCACTGAAGGGCCTATGAGGACTTTCCAAGAGTTCTGAATTAGAGAGCTGGAGAAATATAAAATATATTCACCAGAAAGAACACTGCTCCAAAAATGATTTAATGTTGCTTTAAAAAAGAAAATACAACAAACAAGGGAGAGCAGCACTTCTAACAAGCAGACAACTGCGAATTTGCAATGCGACCAGACAGCTTGACTAATTAATCTGCTAATATAAACAACAGAGAGCAGGAAAACCAAGAGGCATAATACTCTGACAATACACAAGCTTTTGCAAAAAAGTACAGCTAATTTTAGGAGGTGAATATTCTAACTTTATTCTGGTGCCTAAGTCTATGAATGAAAAGAACAAACAACATGTTTTAAGTTACATTATTTAAAAAACAGTAAAAAATCTATTATTGTAGCTGAAGACTTAATAGTCGTCCCTTCCGTCTTTTAAAAATATTTTTAGATTATGTTACATATTTAAGTTGTTTTTGTTGTTTGTTTGTTTAAATACCCTAAAATCAGTTAAGGTTATCACAATATTAAAATCTCATGTGGGCCCTTACCATGCTTACAAGTGGCCATGTTGCCAGATGACTTACTCCTACTTGAAACTAAATGTTTTTTTTACAGTCAGAATTTATTTTAGCCTTCCTGATATCACCCAATGTTTATCAGGTCTGGCCCTTTGGACCCCTAATAAGAAGAAACTGCAGGATACTGACTCACTCAGAACTTAAAGATCAGATCAAAAACTTTCTGTAAGAGTCCAAACAAATAGCTGTATAACAAAAGAGTTGGAAACCAGCTCTATAAATGTTACCATACTGATCAATCAAGCCAAGAATCTCCATTAAAGAGTAGATAATGGAGTTTATTTGGTTTACATGCACTTCTCTGGGAGCTTAATTATTAGCTGGCATGTAAGACAATGTCCAGATGATGACTGGGTAACACACTTTGAAAGATCTATGCTCCTCCTGCACCTTGTGTGTTTACAGTGCATGCTCTCAGCTGTCTCCTTCACATGTGGATCCTGCATAGACAGGTCTGGGAAATGTAAAATTACTAAAACTCACTCCTGAAAAGTCTAGATTACTTAATACCGCAGTCATGCGGAGAGAGACACAAAGGGTCAATGGATGTTTCCATTATACAGACATGCAATTTAAACACACTGCGGGAAATATAGTGTCAATTTAAAATCCCTCAAGATAAAGTACTTGCTTCACATCGTTTCAAGAGAATAGCCTATCTGTTGTTTGGGAAAAAAAAAAGAAAATAAAGAAAGAAAGAAAAAGAAAAAAAAAACATGACAATAATGTGTCTAGAATTTGATCATGATAGGTAAATTATCAGAGTAACAATTAAAGTACCACGATACAGCAGAATCCCCCCGAATAAGACTATTTTCGTGTAAGATTTTGTGTATCTTACCTAAATTCGTGTCCTGATTCCTCGAGAAAATGGATTTATCCGTTTCCAGCTTGTCATAATCCAAGTGGACTTTAGCCGCTCACTCTCAAACAGCGACTAATACTCAACAGCTCCTCCGCTCGGCTACCGTCATCAGGTGGCCCGCCCTCTTTTCACTATCTTTCTATTAACCTCTGGAGCCCTTTATTTGTCCTGTTCTCAACAATGAAATGTTATGCTATGATGGGAAACCTCATGTGTTACTAGCCTACTTTCCAAGGTAATACTACCAGGTCCAGGAAGAGAGTTGCGGTAAAAGTGATAAGGTGGAAGCAGCCTATCCCCGCTAGTGGTGAGACACTGACCCCTAGCGTTCACTTTGAGAATTACATAGATTAATACATTTAGGAGTATTTTAGTGTGTCTGAAAATTTCAAACTCCGGAAGTAATAATCTTTGACCATGAGTAGTATTATTGTGGTCTATTTTAGATAATATTCAGATTTACTTCAGTGATGGTTCTTGTATAATTGTTTTTGAATTCATGAGATAGATGCTATTTTTGAGAAAGTAAAAAAAAAAAAGTTTTTAAAATTAGTTTAGTAAAGAATTAAGAGATCACAAACTATGTTTTAAAGTATATTCAGTGTGAAATAAATGAGCCCCAGGTGGACTAGTCCATAGGATGCAAATTTCCTTTCTTGTGAGAGATGGGCCAAAAAATCTTATTTTTATGTTTTCACAAACAGAATCAAGTGTTTTAAAGAATCTCTGTTTAGTGTCGTTATGGCTTCATTGTCGTTTTTCAGATTTTCAACTGGAGATCCGGGAGGCCTTCAAAAATTTTTCAAAGTGGTTTGGCAGATGAAGGGGACTGATAACCTTGACGAGGCAAACTACAACTTAACTCTTTAACAGAATTTTAACAGTTCAACTGAGCAGTTATCATATCTACAAAACAGGGAGCTGGACTAACAAATTTCAGTATATTTATACAAAAATGAAAAAAAAAAACCTAACCAGATAAATGTTTTGGTGGAGAGGCCAGTAAACTGACAGACATAAGTCAGACATTTCCCTTTCTGTATTTTCAAGAAAATACTGATGTTTTTCAGCTTCACAGTATTACCCCATCCATCCATCGTCTGTTCACTCTTGTCCCTTAACGGGGTTGGGAGGTGCTGGTGCCTATCTCCAGCAAGCATTCCAGGTGAGAGGCGGGGTACACCCTGGACAGGTCACCAGTCTGTCGCAGGGCAACACAGAGACATACATGACGAACAACCATGCACTCACACACTCACACCTAGGGACAATTTGGAGAGGCCAATTCACCTGACAGTCATGTTTTTGGACTGTGGGAGGAAGCCGGAGTACCTGGAGAGAACCCACACATGCACAGGGAGAACATGCAAACTCCATGCAGAAAGACCCGGGGCCGGGAATCGAACCCAGAACCTTCTTGCTGCAAGGCAACAGCTCTACCAACAGTATTACACCATAAATTCTCGAATTTTACAGTTTTCATAGAACAATATTATACCCATTCCATATGAAAGGCCAAATTCATAACCATATGATGTCATCGTACCACCTCCTGGTGAGGTTGTACTACATTGATGGTGAGCCACATCACCCAGTTCCTACTGATCTACTTAATCTGAAAATTTAGGTGATATTTATTGCAATTATCCAAGATTGACCTATGCAAAGCATGACTTACTGTTACATTTATTTATTTATTTATTTATTTATTTATTTTCTTTTTGCTCGTAGCAACATTAAAGCTGCTGAGTTATGAGTCAGAATTTTCAAACGGAGAGCAAGTGGCTCTGGGGAATAGCTACACCCATCATTTCTGACTCCCTCAGGCTAAAGCAGACAGGAAAATAAATACAAAGGTTTCAAAAGACAATTGAATTGTGAGTTTGTTGACAATAAATTAAAGGTCAACTGCTTTTTCAACGTTTGAGGGACTAATATGCGCTCAAAAGATAACTCCAAGTTCACTCTTGCTGTTTCAAGGTCTGGTAGCTTTTGTGTGACTCATTCATCTAAAGCCGTGCGGATGAAAAACCCACCTGCGGCTCCTCATCTGCCGCATCCTTCGGATAAAAATATGAGAACATCTTTTTGATTTCCACAATAAGTGAGATTAATGTAAAGGTTGTAATCTAACAGCCAATATAATATTTCTTTGAAGATAAATAACTGAATAAGATAAATGAATAAATGTGGCTGTGAGGGAAACTAGCGCCATAATTCCCCCAGCAATAAACAAGTCAGACACTTGCTTGTGTGCTTGTAAACCCTGCTGGTCCTCCGTTCCTTCATGAAGTCCTGAAGTGATCCCCGTTGCTTTGCTTCAGAGTCCAACAAAAACTCTGATCATTAGCGCGCACAAGGGCAGCTGTCTTGAAGCATACTGTTTCTTCTCTCACACATACAGAATTTTTAATCCATTCTGAACGTATACATTAATAATGAATAGAGTTTGTAGCATTCCCTGGGCAAGCAGTGAGGCTGTTTTTCAATTCAGAGAGGGATTTGTGTAGGTCTTGGATTATGTCTCAGACGTCCAGCTCCATTAACCAAAAGAAGCAGACCCAAACGGGACCCCACTGAGAGGGTTAGCTGAAGCTCGCGATGAAGAAAAGAGCAACACCATTGCTGGCTACCAGGGCAACAGCTGCCTTCAAAGAAGTAATGCTGAGCAGCTTTATATGCTACAGATATGCAGTATTAGTTACATGGCAGGGTGCAGCGCCTTTTTATTTTACTGAGTGCACGCACACACACACACCAAAGAAATGTGTTCAGGTATTGACCTTCAAAGTACTGTCACCTCAGCAACATGGCTTCTGTGTTTAGTGTGTATGACTCTCTTTTTAGATTTTGCAGTGTGCTTCAGCAGGCTTTGTTTACATTCTTTCAAAAATGACGTATGTGAGGTTGATTAATGACTAAGTTGATCTGAGAAGCAAAGGTGCCTGCTTGTTTAGAATATGTCCTCTTGTATCGGCCCCAACAGTCCCATGCTGCCACCGGCTAAGAGCAGACACAGAAAATGAACATTCAAAGACACAATATGTCATTTTGTTTATGGCTGAATAAAGCTCTGAGGACTATTAGATGTTTTTGCACCAAATATAATTTTTGTAAAATTATTATTTATTTTGAGCATATCAGCATTTTAAAGTTAACAGAGAGCTGCTAAGGTGCAAACTCCTTTGATTTTGATCAAAAGTTCATAGTGGACAGGGATATCATATTTAGTATTAATTTAATTTAGCAAGTGTACAGGTAGATTATCTGCTTAAAATAATATAAATTGCAATACTTACTGGACAGACCAATGCGTTAAACAATGGGAAACTCAGAAGAACTCAATTAACACCTAAGGAGTAGAACTGAAGATTGTTTTGGTCCCTTTTACAGCGGCAAATTGTTAAATCACCTCCTCAGTCAAGTGAAAACAGAAGTACTCATTAGTATTATGTCCAATAAAAAAGACAAAAAAAAAACATTATCCCATATAAACACATAAATGCTTATATTACTCTTCTGATGTAACTCCATTAAAAATCTGCGAGCAATGCTAAAACCAGAGTGTGTGGCAGTGAAACAGTGAATTTATTTAAATTAGCTTTCTGATCAAGTGGTCAAATACCCAGCCAGACTCGTTGATTAATTAGGGTCCAGGCAAGCTTTGTGGCTCTGATTAGTTTTGAAGTAAAGCAGAAATGTCCCTTTGAATGTTAAAAGTTTGTAGATTTCTGACTTTGAGGTATTGAAAAAGAAATTAGATGTATTTTCCAGCAGAGGGCAACATTTACATCAATCCTCATTTGCACAACATACAGTCCATCAGGAAAGTATGGACTGTATGCGCTTCACTTCACTTTTATTTTACAGCCTTATTTCAAAATTGATTAAATTGATCTCTTTCCACAAACTTCTCCACACAAATACCCCTTCATGACAATGTGGAAAAAGCTTGACTTTTTATTTTCTCTTTGCAAATTTATTAAAAATAGAAACCCAAGAAATCACATTTAGTACTCAAGAGCCTTTGCTTAATACTTTTTTGATACAACTTTGACAGCAATTACAGCCTCAACAGCTGGTTCCAAACTTCTATTTATGAATGATGAAGCCTACTGAGCTCATTAGGACCTTAAAAGCTGCAGATTTTTTTTCTGTATCCTTCCCCAGATTTTGTGCCTCAAAACACTCCTGCTTCTAAACTCTACTGACAATTCATTTGATTTCATGCTTGGCATTTAACCTCTGACCTGAAGTCAAATGTGGGAATTTATAGAGACAAATGCCTTTCCAAGTACAGTTCAATCAGCTGAACTCGGTGGACTCCACTTCAGCTGCAGAAACGTCTCAAAAATGAGGAAAGAGATCAATTTTGAGGTCCATGATAAAGGCTGGAAATACTTAGGTTAATGGGATTTCTTGGTTTTCTATTTTTAATAAGTTTGCAAGAATCTCAAGCTTTTTTTCCCACAATGTCATAATGAAGTATTTATATGTAGACGTTTGAGGAAAGGATAACGTAACACAACTTATAATAAAATGTGAGCATTGTGAATACTTTCCAGATGCACTGCATTTAACCATTTTGTACTCAAAATAAAAGTAAAGCACACAAACAAAAATCTATTTGAAGACTAATGATAAAACCTATTTGTTGTTTATGACAATAACCATTAGACGACGTTAGTACAAAGTATTTTATTGTAAATGTTTAAAATACTACAATAGTGTTGTGTTTGTGATGAAAAGACTAAGGAAAATAGTAACAAAAATAAATACGTCTGCACCAACAGATATGTGATGAGCTACCTTTGTGGATCTTACCGGTTACATCATTTTTAAGATTTTATTTTCAGCTACGGCCTGTTTGACTCACATTCTAACCTTATACACGTTTCCTCACAGTGATTGCAAGAACTTAAGGCTTAAAGTATAAGCCTCATCGTCCTGCATACTATAGTATAATGGAATGACCGTAATAAAAATATACATGTACTCCTTAACATTTCCTTTTTAGTAAAAAAAAAAAAAAAAAAAAGCTTGAAAATCACATCAGTTTTCACAATAACTACATTTCCTATAGCTGGATTTTTATTGGTTTTATGTGATGAAAATAGAAAAAAGATACATGTATGGCTGCTCAACCAGGTGTCAGTGCAGAAAAGCTGACTGGGCCACTAGGTGTCATGGACCACAGGACAAACTGCAAGGAAGCAATCAGAGCTCATCACCTCTTCCTCCTCTGGTCATTTCACTCTCAGTTTATCCGAAACAACAGAGGTGCAGCTGATATTTCAAGGCAGATTTTACAGAAGGAAAACTGCTTTAGTGACAGAATGTGTTGATACCATCCTCAGCTGCTTTTTGACATCATGCAATGTTAAAACCAAAATGAGTTAGAAAATAACCACCATACAGGGAAATATTTTGTAAGACTTTGTAAGAGAATTGTTTCAGGACAAAAACAGAATTGTCGCTGAAATTTGGGATTCTGTCAATGTAAATGCAGTTTTGGATAATAACAGAAAAAGAAAAACACAAAAAACAGAAGTTTTGTCTCTTAATTATGTTCAGGAAAGAATAAATGAGATAAAATTCCTCTGTTGTAGTTAAAACAAAGTGCCAGAAACAGCTGATCCTTCATATTGGTTTGTCTATTCTTGTTTCTTCATTTTGGCAGGGTCCTTTTCCTTTCCCCTGTCTTTTAAAGCCTTGGTGTGGAGGTGAACATTTTTCCACAGTTTCTGCCAGTGTGGAGCTGTGCTGGGATCCACAAGTTTCAAGCCAGGGTTCTTTGTCTTGGTTTGATTCTGGGATAGAGCTGTTTGAGAACACATGCATGTCAAAAATGCAATAATTTCATTACAATTCTCATGTTTTAAGATTGATTGTAGAGGCTCGTAACTCACCCCTAGCAGGTTACGAGGAATGTAACCCTCCGTGTCGCCCAGACGGGCCCACCACCAATCGATCTCATCTTCATCCTCTCTGCGAACAATGGTCATGCAGTCTCCCTCGCGGAAAGACAGCTCATCGGGATTTTCAGCCGTGTAGTCCCACAAAGCATACACCACACCTCTGTTCATTATTCCCATCTTCTCTTGCACACCTGAGAAGTCAAGTTGACACAAAAATAAATGGAAAAAACTCATATCAAGCAGCACTTTTTGTCAAGAGAGCAAAAACTACAAAAAAAACAACATGTAAAAAGGCGGTAACAGCCAATGTTAAAAAAACGGTTTTTACTGACCATAAAGGAACTGCGAGCACTGAGTGTAACCCTCCTCCATCTCTTCACATTTATCTGCTGCAGTCTGCATGTCACTGTAGGTCATAGCGAAGACCGCTGCACCCGACTCCACCAGAAACTTGCACACTTGTACGTTGTTGCAGGATGCGGCGCAGTGAAGAGGGGTCCTATAAAAGGGAGATGGGCAAAATGATCAAAAAAGGTTAATGCAAGTTCGGTATCCCCTCTCCCAAATAACAGCTACAATCATTTCTACATCAACTAAGTCAGACATGGTAAACCTACCAGCCATCACTGTCTGCAGCATTAACGTTGACGCCAAACTGGACTAAAAACTTGACGATCTCTGTGTGTCCAGCACACACAGCATTGTGTAAGGCTGTGATGCCTTCGTCGTTGGGCAGACTGGGATCCTCTACCTGAGTTTGGAGAATGAAGGGAAGCATGTTTAACAATTTCTAAATGGGGTGAAACTTAGAACTAGACTCTCAGCTTCATTGTATTTGCTGTCATAGAACCTCCTGGATTAGGAAATGTTGTCCATGTTGACGAAAATCTGACAGTAAAGGTTAGGCTTTGCTAACTTTACACAAAATACAAAGTGTGATGTTTACGGTCAGTGATACTAACCATGCTAATATACTAATTATGGTAAATCTTGAGGTAAGATACTACAGACAGCCTAAAATGTTAACTGTGTTTAATCCCTACTTTAAAATATTAGTGACATCTTGTTTGACTGCAGGTGTGTAACACCGACTGCTCTCTCACACCGTGATTCAGTCTCTGTGCCAAAATCAGAAGATTAGCATTGGTTCTTATAAGAAAGGAAGCTTACGGCAACTGCTTCGTTGCAGGAAATAATTCTAACAATCTAACACCATAACATAGTTTTATGGTGTTAGATTGTTATATCTAACAATGTTATTTTGAACGAATGTTGCTGGGAAAAAAAGAATATCTTATGATCTGGGGAATTTCCACATTTTAAGATGTTTAAAAAATAAAATAGAACAGAACTATCCTTTCCTGTATTGATGTGTACCAGCAGCAAGTTAGATTGTAAATGGAAGCATTCGTATTTACACAAAATGTAAAAAATATATAAAAACAGAAAAATAATAAGACAGGTGGAATAAGGGTAAAGTCAGTTATGTGCATTTCATAGTATTTTTTACATACGTATCTATATATATATTTTATGTACACCTCTATCCTACATTGAGGTGTTTTTTACTGAATTTGTAACATTGCCCTGTTTGAGAAAATCATTTTTTACTAAATAAAAATGTTTAGGAATTACATATTTTATTTATGTAGAAAGCAGAAAAAAACAAAACAAAACAAGTGTTTTGCTGTCATTTCAATCAGAATAACTAAAATCTGTAACAGGTCAAATCTTTACAAAAAAAGTGATCAGAAATTATCCACAGAATCTGATTGGTGCGCCTCTAATTTTGCAGTCACGGGATATTTAAATACAGTGACCACTAACTTTTTTTGTTTGTTAGATTTTCAACGTTATGAACATTTTCTAGCTCAATCCCAAAATAAATAAAATTAGGGCGGAAAAAAAAGCAATAGAAAATGTTTCATTAGGTGGAAATATGGCCTTACTTCGTAGATGATTCTCTGGACCAGGTCGAACTCTCCCTCCAAAGAGGAGTCCAGCAGCAGAGCCAGAGGGTTGAACTTCACCCTCATGCTGTGATCGATGCGTTCAGAACCAGGTTTGCGCAAATTAGTCCTCTTTCCCTAGAAAAAGTAGTTAGGATTTTATCATCACTTCAAGTAATTTCTAACAGCCGTCATGAGTGCAGCTTGTGTTTCTGAAGCGTCTGCTCTCAGTCTGCTCAGGTCGCTTGTGTATCAGGGCAGTAAAATGTTTTTCCAGCTCTGTGTGCATGTTAATCCAGGTTTTAAGTGAAAGTGCAGGGAAAAAAAAAATAAAAAAATTGTCCTCCCTTTGTTATGCAACCTGATTAAGAACAAAAGTCCTTTAATTTTTTATGCTGGTTAAAGAGGTGAGAAAAACTGAACCAGAGGGAGGAGAAAATGGGTCATTTTACTTTTATCCTACTGATTTGTTCTTTCAAAACCTTCCACATCTCCATGAAAACCGATTAGCATGTTTTTTTTAACAGCTTAGCAACGACAAAACACAAATTAGTGTTTATTTTCGAAACTGAATATATCCTCTTAGTGTTAGGAGAACAGGACCCATTTTCCAGAAAAACAATAGCAGTGATTTACAAGGATTTCTGGTTATATAACAACGTCAGATTAGTTCACCTCCAATGACCAGCAGAACTTGCACAAACTCTCTCATGACTTGCTCTTTTGGAGATTTGAAGGGGTTTTAAAATAGACCTAAGAACAACTGAATGCTTTAGAAAACAAAACAGATGACAACAGAATATATGAAAAAAGTTGCTTAGGATGATGACGATTCGTACCGGAGGCAGCGTGACCTGTCCTGTGACCTCAGGCGCCTTCATGTTAAACGTGTCCTCTCCCAGGCTGTCCTGCTCCGCTCCGCTGGGGTACGGCGGCGGGGGGTACGGGGGAAACTCTTCAACAAAGCTTTCGAGAGGTGGAGGAGGCAGAGTGGGCATCGTGTCGTCCACGCCAGCAGGGGGTGGCGGAGGGAAGAGCGCGTCGTCAGGTCTGGGAGCCGGATGGGTCGGAGGAGGGGGTGGGATGATGAGCTCACAGTCTGGAAAGGCTGAAGGTGGTGGGGTCTGTTCGGGTGTGGCTGGAGGTGGGACGTTGGCGCCGGCGGAGTGCGACGGAAGTTCTCCTCTCTTTGGAGCCTGACCCATCTCTGATTGGGGGACTTCTGCGATGCTTTGTGAGTTCTGCACATGCAGCCCCGCAGGTCCATCTCCTACCTTTTCTGTTTCTCTGGCAAAAGCTGGAGTGGTTGGCATGGTAGCGGCAGTCTCCATTGCTTTTAGGGTGGTCTTCTGATAGCGCAGCTTCTCTATGTTGGGCCCTCCTGGACCCTCTGGCTCAGTGATGGAGCTGCGTTTCTTTAGGGGCCTCGGGGCGTTGTAGAGCTTCTTTCTGAGGGCCTCCAGGTCACCATCGCTCTGGTGCCTGTAGGGGTTGGAGATGAAGGGGAGCAGCTTGGTGGGGCTGAGAGGACGGGGGATGCGCTCCGTTTCTGGCTGGGGGTCCTCAGACACGCTGGGACTCCCACTGTTGGTCCTGACATTGTCAACCTCAGTTTCAGGGGCTGGGGAGCGGCGCTCCAGGTATGGGTTCTCCAGGTGTTGGGAGCCTCCACTTGGAATCACTGGTTTGCCATAAACTACAGAAAAATACAGGAAACACTCAGTTTGGTCATAAAGAGACAGGCTGCACTGTTGCTGGGAAACCGTTATGCTCACAGAAACCCACAGTATTTTGAACTAGATGGAGGTGGAGTCACATCATTAAAGCCTTAAGTCCTGGATTTAGTATTTACTGCCGCCACCAGACTGAACATGCCAAGAAAAATCAACCCAGAAGCCTAATTGCAACATTCCTCAGGCTAAATATAACTAAAATGATCAAGGGAAAAATAATTACATTCACCAATAATAATTTACGGACCGAGTAACAATGTTTGTATAATACCACACATTTTCCTCCTCTTAACTTTCCACTAACATGCCTAGAAAGAAGAGTCTGAACAGTCAGTTGTTAGCAATAACCCAACTTGTTGGGGTGTCAATAATTGTCTGCTGGACAATTTTCAAATCTGCCTGATGGCATGTCTATTAAAAATAATTTTTCAATGGTCTTCTGTGATATTAAAATTTTCTGAAAACATAAGTTTTATGCTTCCAGTAGGTTCACATTTGAATAATCAGTCTATGTCAGAAATCAAAAAAACTGATTACCATGTCTTAATTAATGACATAAATTCACTTTTCTGTAATTATTCAAATTTATTACGAGCCATAATCAAAACGAATAACCGTGAATACTCTCACCACTGGTAAACCCGTTGGGGCGGGTCTGAGGCCTGTTGAGGGCTCCCTGGTTCCCAGACTGGAAAGGCTTTCCTGAACCAGACAGCTGAGTGTACATGGAGTAAATGGAGCGAGCGTCTGCCGTCGACGGCTTCGTCAGGCTGCCGTCTTTGGAGGACGGAAGCTCTGGGGTGAAAGGTCGGACCGTGGCTGCAGGTGGAGCATCCTGCTTGGAAGGCAGCGGGAGTGTCTGGCTTTGAGAAGGCGGTAGAGGGCTGCGGCCCAGGGCGGCTGGTGGCTGCTGGCTGTGGGGCTTCGTCTTGGGGAAAGTACCCGTGTTCAGGCCCTGCTTGCTGTAGGGAACAACGCTGGGACCTTTTGGTTTGGTGGGAACAGGAGGCGGCACCTTGATTGCGGATTTCGGGGCAGACTAGAACGTTATGGAAGAAAAAGGAAACCTTTTAGATATGAGGAAGCACTTCTATCGGTTAACACTAAACCAGTTTTTCTCTCACCTGTGCATCCCTGACCAGGTCTTCACTGCTCTGGTTCTTGCGAAGGGAGGCAGCAGGAGCTTCCGTCGGCTCAAACATGGAGAAGGGGCGCACCTTCCTGTCTCTCTTCAGTTCAGATTCATCTGATTATAGAGTAAATTTATTTATTAAAAACGACAGGGCAAAGGGTTGCTAAATCAGCTCTTACATTTTTCTGGAAAGAATTTAGATTCTGTGTGTAGTTCTCTTACCTTGTTCTATGTTAGAGGTGGAGTAAGAGGTCATCCGTGGCAGTGTTGAAGCTGGGCCGGGCCCATTGACCTTTGGATCTTGACCTGAGGAGTTCCAGTCTGCCGGCTTTCCAGGCTGCAGACCTGAGGAGGAGGAGGATGAGAGGAAGGGTTGTTCAGATAGTACAATATTCCTGACATAGATAAAGAAACCAAATAAACCACACTGAACTAGAAATGGGGATAACTCATAATAAAACACAAAGTTCAGAGAACATCTCCCTGCTTATGGCTTGCTTTTGGATGACTGGCTAAGACTGAGCCAATGGCCAAGTATGGCCATTGGCTCAGTCTTATGCAGTCAGATGAGCCATAAAGCACGGAGCACTTGCTTCTAGCGAGATTAGCATCACAACCATGGGAAAATGAGGATATTTCCATAAGACTTGCAAGAAAACAAATGAAGAAGAGTTGTACGTCAGTGCACATTGTGCAAACACAAACAGACTGAGTTTGTCAGTCTGTTCTGACTGTCAGCTCAAGTGAAGGTTATGCATTTGTTCCAACTGACCCATTTAGAGATGCAGAGAAAGAACGGACAAGGAAAAAAAAAAAAAAACTCAACAAGCGAGATTTACGCAAATGGCAGAACAACACATGCTGAGCTAAAAATAAGTAACATAAAACGAAAAGTATCTAAAAATGTTTTGATGCAATAAAGAAGTCCTGAAAGCACGCACGCACACAAACATGAGTGTGTACCTTTTCTTTTAGCCCGCAGCTCTTTCAGAGGCTTAAGCAAGAACATGGCTTCTAACGGAGATGCATTCAAAGACAAGAAAAGCAAAGCAGTCTTAAACCTTCAGGTTTCTTTTGCTCTAGACATGATGTTGGCCGAGCCCAGGCACTGGCACCCCTGAGGGGCCATGCGGCGAGCAGCGCAGCCTCCCGGAGACAGAATTATACTTTGCTCTACACTTCGGACGCTAGAGAAGAACTGGGAACAATTGTTTATTAAGAACAGATTCTTCTTTGTCCCCGCCCATCTCTCTCTCTCTTTTTCTCTCTCTCTTTTCTTACCATGCTGCACATCAACCCATCATGCAGCAGTAATCGCATGCAACAGGACAGACTGGAGAAAAAAAAAAAAACATGTTACTTTCACTGCCTTCATGCCGTTTTGCTAGAAATGGACAAATATAGGTTGATGAAGACGCAGCGGGAATGCGAGAGTGTGATGTTGCTGATATTTTGTAATTTTGTTTGAAAATTTTTCACATCTGATGAGATTTTTATTTTAATACTATGATGTACACAGATGGTCTATTATCCACAGATGAATGGATGAGAGAGTGACTCAAGTGAATCTCATTAGATAGTGCGAAGCAATGTTTAATGTTGCACTGGTCCAATGGATTTTCCCGACTGTAAAACCTCACTGGGATCTGGACACACGACACTGGAGCCTACAGGCAGAGGCTCTCTGGCACCAATGTAAACCAAGAAAATAAACTGATCCTTCATAAGTGTTGAATCAGTTTTAGATTTGCCCAACTGAGCTTGTTTTTTTTTGCTAAGTTACAGTTTATTTTATTTTATTTATTTATTTATTTTTTATTTTTTTTTTTACAAAGGCTTAACGGCTTGTTTTTGTAAAAAGCAAAAGCATTACAAAGACTGAAAAGTCATTCTTTCTGCAAAAAGCTTAAAGTATCGCTAAGGAGATCAAAGCAAACTATTGTTTAAGCATCATCATCATCACTTTAGTAGTGAAAAAATTCATAGAAAAACACTCCCCAAGTCACTGCAAATCTTAGCCTTCAGAGGTTTTCAAGACAGTGGGGGAGAAACTATTTGTCTTAAAAGAAAGTGAGAAGTAAGAGATCACACCAGACAGTGGATGAGGAAACTGGCTACCTTCTGAACTCAAACTGACATCAGACTCAGCAGGAGTATCAATTGGCTCTGCTGCTACAAGAAGCAGGACATTTTCCCCAGAGAAAAAAAAAAAAGAAGGGCAAAACAGATTTTTAAGCATCTCAGTAATGAAGGGCTTTGGTTAAATACAACTTTAAATAGATCAGCTGTTTGTAATATGTATGTATATGTTGTTTATATAATAAAATAAGACAAATCAGGCGGCTGCTGTCAAGTCAGCCTAGTCAGAGGTTCTCACCTGAACTAGCCTTGCTCTGGGAGTCGCTGCCTGGTAGAGTGGCAGTGCCGTCTGGGTAGCCTGGTTTTACAAGCAGCTCATGTCTTGATGGACCTCGGGGCAAGGTGGATGACTGGATGTAAGGGCCGACTGCTGCCACACGAGATGGACCGGACTGTGGCCCGGCTTGGCCATCAGAGGGCAGCTGTAGTGTTGAGAGCAAAGGAGGGGAAAGAAAGGGAGGGAAACACAAAACAAGACGGCATTTATTACAACTGGTCAGACGAAGAATGGTGGCAGCAGAACAGGATGGAAAACAGAGAAAATTCAATACATGTAAACCTAAATAACCATTGTAGCAGAAGAGAAACTAATGATTGAAATGAGTATAACAAAAAGAGAAAAAAGGCAAAAAAAAAAAAAGGAGATGCTTTTTTCTGATTTGTAGGTGATGCTATGAGATGCTGACTTCAGTGTTCAGGACGTGGGAAAAAAGTAGTTTACCACATTTGAAATCAATAAGAGTCAATTTAATCCCACAAAGGGGTTTGTTGAAACAACTCATCACTGCTTAAGGTTTTATTCAGGATGTAGTGATGAGGCTTTTCTAAACTAAAGAAGTGCCATCCAATAACCTTTTCAGACCAATGTCTTAAAAACTACAGGTGCAAGTGACAATTGTCACATCTGTGAAGCAACTGACTTCAAGAGCTGATAGCCCAACAAATTAACCAACTAATATAAATTTTACATACAGCAAAAGGGTATAATATTATGTGAAATGATCATATTAAAAATATTTCTAAATTGAACAGATGTTCTATACTTTGCTTTACCTGTAAAATGTACCCAACTTGTTTGATCTGAAGTATAAAAACAGACATTTTAAAATCAGCCATAAGCATGACAGCAGTGACTAAAATTGATTTAAAAAATAATAATAATCTTTTACAGTTTTCTTCCACCGTAGACTAAATGAATTGGCTGAAATTAACATGATTTTTTGAATTATCAGCCAAAGCTGACCTCTATTAGAAAATGAACATGCTTCAAATGTCATGCTGAAAAGTAAACTAAAACAAACATTGATGAAATCTCCTGTGTAAAGAAGTCATGCTTTTTAGTTGTGATTAGAAAGCAGATAAAAGTACAGCTGCAGTACTAATTTAGTTACCTGACGGTGAGCGTCTTTTGAAGCCCTCTCTTTAGCAGGATAGCCATTCTTGAGAAAACAAAAAGCACAAACATGCAAAAGCAGTTCAAAAGACCAAATAATCCTTCCTGTTCAACGTAATATTAGCCTCTTTTTTTCCCCTCTCTAGAGGGAAAAAAAAAAATGTAACCAAGATCATGTGGGACGACTGAGCATCGTTCTTCAGCCAATACAGTCTGCCAGACCTTTGCTGCTTAGTCGGAGGAAAATGTGGCTTTGGGTGGCTTGTGTTTTTGTGCTGGTATGAAAGGGGATCACTCATTATGATTCAAAGCAGGCGGTGGGTAAAGCACCTTCTCTCTAGGGACTATTCAGTTTTCCATCTCTAAAAACGCAGAGACACACACACAAAACCGCAAACGCTTCCATATACTGACCCTGGTTTAAAAGAAATGTCAAGAGGGTTTAAACAACAAGCTGAGACGCTTTAATGCAGACTGTATGTTGCTCATTAAAAGCTTTTAGCAAAACCTCATGATATGTGATATACCAACTAGGTCATTTATTATTTATACTCCAACTTATAGGCCACTTATAGACACTGCAGGCTGATAGATTTTATTTCTACAAGACAAAGTTACACATCAGGATAGTGAAGTGGATTTTTGTGCATTTATTGAGTTATTGATTAGACCTGAATTTGAAAGAAAAAGAAAGTCATTTTGAGAGACAAAGAAAAGAACCCACATATTCAAAAGGATTTAAATCAAATTTTTAAAAACATGAGAAAGCCGCAAAGCATAGAGGTACAAAAAAAGGCACATTTTCATTCCACATTCTTCCACCGTAAAGCAGAAGTAAAATTTTATTCCTCACAGTCAGTTTTACAAACAAGCCTGTTGACTCCCAATTACAGTCCCATGGCAACATGTGTACAAAACAACTCCTGGAGGAGGGAAGAGTGGAGTGGAAGAGCAGGGGGAGGCGAGGCAGAACATTCAGTACTTTTACTGCCAACGAGACGAAGCCAAACAGAAAAACTCAGCTGGCCAAATTCTAACAAGTACTATATATTTTAGCTTTTACTTCCAAAATGAATCTTAAAAATACAATATAGTACTTGTAAAATGGTCATGTTTCTTTAAGAAAACTGGTTGCTCTTGTTTTTTTTTTTAAGCGGGAGGCCAGAAAAGATAACATCTAAACACATTCCAGCCTGCCTGCCTTGATGACAGACTGCACTCATTTCAGCTCCCCTGTCGTCAGGACTCGTTTCTGCCAAAATGAGACTGTAGAGTGCGACGGGAAAGAAGTGAGAATGCGAATGCAACTCTGTCCTAATGATCATATCATTTTATTCCCAAATAAAGATAAATCAGGAAAACAAATCGAAAAGAATTGATTTGTATGAAATTAAATAGTTCTCCCAAACAAGATAATAGGGTCGGGTTGCCTTACATCATGGCTGATCTCTGAATAATGTGGCGTCTGAGGCTTGATATAAAACAGAGACAGAAACAGTCTTACTTTAAGCCCACTAGGGGAAGATCTGTGGCAAATAGGATTTTTGGTAAACATAGCTGCGTTTCCATTACAAATGTGCGCAAATCTTTTCCATTAAATAAGAAACAAAATTAAAATCTCATGTGAATAAGCTTGTTCACGCGATAAGTCCTCATCCTAGCACAAAAACTTTGAAACGCCCATGTTTCCATTAAGCGACTTTACTTTGATGATCTCAATTTGGGCAATTTCATGGTTAATGGAAACGCAGCTAATGACAAGCACAGCGAGTCAAAGATGGAAAAGGTAAGATTTGGAATGATGAAACTCACAGGCAAGTTCTCCTTCTGCTGAAGAGCTGCTTTCTTCTTCCACAGCCGGTCTCTGAGCTCACTGATCCGTTTGTCCATGGCCGCCACTTCCAGGTTGCGCTTATTTAGATTCTCCCTCTGCAGCTGCAGCTTTGAGTTCTGATCTTGATTGAGCTTGTTTCTCAGCTGACCAGTAAGGCAGACCAGGCAAAATAAGAATCATTATTTAAGCACATAAATTATGCTTGCTTAACTTTTAATCATTTCAGTTTATTTCTGCACACCTGAAGCTCCTTGTAGAGGCGATCCAATTCTGCCACTGAGCTTTGATTGTCATGCATGTTGTCTTTTTTGCCGTTTTTAAGCGTTTCTAGCTGCCGGCTGAGCTCCTCCACCTTGGATGCGGCCATCACTAGTTCTCTCTGCTTCTGCTGGAAAAGGTTATTCATTTGCTCGATTTCTTCCACTGCAGAAATGGAGTGAGAGGAGAAAGAAAGAGATGCAAACAGAAACATCAAGTACAGAAGCTTTCATTCAAAAACAAACACACAAAAAAAAGTCTCCAAGCTCACCTAATTTGCCATTGCTGACACGTTTCTGCTCCACCTGGCCCTTGAGAGCCCTGACCTTCTTGAGGCGCACTTCCTGGTTCTCGATATTTTCTCGGAGACGCTGGAGCTTCTCTTGCTCAGACGCCTGCTGCTGCTGACGCTGCTCTTGTTGCTTCAAGTAACGCAGCCGCTGCTCCTGCAAAGGGGAGATTAGGAAAGTGTTACAGGGGCAAACATCACACAGTGTACTCTTGTAAACTTTACGTCCATTTCTTGCACACTTAGTTTTTAACACCACTGGAATAATGAAAAGTAAACACCGGTCCCTGACCAGAGTTCAACCAGCTGTATAATCAGAAGCAGAATCCCCAGATGGATACAAACTGTTAAAATGTTTCGCACTGAAAACATTACTGACTTAATACAGCTGCAGTTATTAGATACATTTATGTTTTTGTTTAATCTGCGTATCCTTTTACACCATTCCATTTAGTGGTTACTAAAAACAATATCTCATTATGTGCTTAACAGTTAAATGACAGGAGATTGATCTTATTCAATGTTGTTAAGCAGCCGAGATGAATGGTGTTTAACATCCAAACATTCATCAGTTTTTAATAGCTGAATTCTGTTAAACAGGTTCAATATTCTGGAAATCTTCAGGTCATGTGTGCTGAAGCTAAACTGTTTATTTATGTGTGTGAAATGGACATGCCTGCTTGGAAGCCACATTCTTTGACTTCCCATGCTGTGCTCAGGCATACAGTAGAGCCTAGGTCACATGAGTACAGAGCATCAGGGAAGTTTTTACATATTGCCATCATTCACTACGGTAATATTGGAATGGAAACATTTTAGAAAGCCTGAGCACCAAACTTAGAGGTGCTAAAATTGTATTACAGATCTTTAAAAAAAAATAAGCCTAACAAATAAATCCAAACCAGGATGGGGAACCGGGTCATTAACAACAGAAGGGAGATGTATTCAACTACCAGCAGGAAGTCGTGTAGATTTTGTCGATACCAGAAACTTATCCTGCAATCATTAACAATCCAACCCACTATTCTGTCACAACCACCGAATACATTCTTAGTATTCTCAGATTCAGCAGTACATGTGACTTTTTAGCACCTACTACTTGAGCTCCATTTTCAATAATACCCCTCATCATTTTGGCTTTTACTTTCATCCTGACCATTTCTCAACTAAATTCTTTCGACTCCTTTACCCAGCACAGCTTTATGCACCTTGGAAGCGAGCAGCTGTTGTTGAGCTTCAATCTGTTGCTGCTGCCTGGCGGCCATCTCCTGTAGCTCGGCTAACGTCATGTCCATCCGAGGAGTCGCCACCTAAGATGAACGAGGGATTTAGTATGGAAAAAAAAACCCACATCAACACTGAATTAAGCCAGTAACATAGATTTTTAATCTTCATATAATAAAACTGGTTTGTTTTAGATTCAACTATTGTAAAATCCTGTTGCCCATCTTGAGTAGTTTGTTTTACCCCATTCTCCATCCTTCGTTCAGGGGGAGCTCTCACTCCATTTCTCTTTGAATCCAGGCCTCTTGACCCTCCTGTGTGACAGACAGGATTAAAAACAAAAAAGACTTCAGGCATTACAATCTGCTGTAGTGTTTCATTCAAGTAACCATTTTTTCTAATTTGGTGACACCAAAACACAGCAAGCTGTTTAAAGCAGTGGCCTTTATGGGCAGCTGTGAAAAATGATTGGACTTCCTCCTGGATTCTTGCCTGTTTGTGTTTCAAACAAACACACACACACACGCACACGCCCACACACACACACACACACACACAGTGAATCACCCAGGTTTCTACAATACTGCAGCACAAAAGGACATGCTTCAGTAAAAACAGACTGGCTGGGCTGCTCCTCTGAACAAACGGCAGGATAAGTACTCCTTGTAACGTGCAATAATCTTACGATTTAAACGAATACGTAAGCCTCAGAGTCTGGGGACAAAACTGTGTCTGTGCTAATTGGATGTTTGAATTTTAGTCGTAAAACTACGATTTGACAAAAACAACGTTATTCCCCTATTCAAGATCTTCGTCATTTAATTTCTTCTCGGTTTACATGGACAATAAGCTGAATATTAAAAAAAAGATTTGTTGAGTTCATATCTAAGTGTAAGGTACAACCGCAATTCGACCAAAACATACAACCGAGTTTCTTTACCATGTCTTTCTGGTTTACTGTTTTGACCTCATACAGTAATAAACACAGTGAACCAAAAAGGTAATCTGGGGCTTTATTGGAAGGACAGAGAAAAGCTTAGCTAACAGTGTGGGAAACAAGACCAGCAGAAGATAACAGGAAGGGAAAACAACCATCTAATCCCTTGGCTAGACTCAAGCTGTGAGGGGTAAAAGGGCTTAGTTGCGCAACCAGAAGCTGAGAAGACGGTCAACAACCAATAAGATACTTCTTGTCATCTTAAGAAAACAAAAACAGGCCGCAAAGATGACCAGGATTTTCTGCTTTCATCTGGCTTCAAACATTATATGAATAAAGCTTGCTTGCTAAAGTGTTCAGTTATTCATTTGATTAAAGAAATATTTTTTGTTATCTGTAATAGTTTCCTTGGCTTTAGTACAAAGACAACCAGTCAACAAACAACCAATCAGACAAGGATCCCCGATTTTAGCCAATTAAACAATTAAACAAGTAAAAAAGGAAATGTTCATATGAACAGAACACAATGAACATAATGATGCATAAGTTTTGTAAATACTTCTACAAGAGACGGTGGCTAAACTTGCTGTTCTGTGGACTAAAGCTGCAGCTGTTGGCTGTAAAACCCACCTGACCAGCTGCATATCGTCAGTCTGCTCCAAATCTACCAAGAGTGGAGTAAACTTCAGGCTTTCAGTGGGCTATCATTGCTTAATGTTAGCTCATATACTAAAAGTAAGAGAGACATTACTGGTAACTTCACAGAAACTCACTTAAAAATATCTTGTCCCTTTAAAGTAAACTGGTCTGGAGTCGTCTTTGGTCTGAAAAGTTCCTAAATGACTGGATTTTTGTATTTAAAAACTGCAGCAATCTCTGGCATTTAGAATCTCTGTGTCAAACATCCCTTGCACAATGGTGTGTAATTTGTAGAAGTCGTGAACGAACACTGACACTTCTACTTATCTTTAATTTACAGACTGAAACGTACCCGATTCTCTGCTGGGTGCGCGGTTGTGGCGCAGAAAGAAGCGTACCTCCCCTCTGTGCGGTTCCCATCTTTTGAGCACATCCCACATCCGCTCACCATCACCTACAGGTCTCTCTGTGAACAGAGGCCATCAGAAGTTATACACAAATTACAAAAATGAGAAAAAAAAAGAGAGAATATTAAAAAGCAGTTCAAGTTAAACGTGACAAAAAAAAAAAAAAAAGGCTGGTCAAGTGTACATACGGTGTTTGCTTAGAGAATGGTGTTTGACCTGAACTGAAAGGCGCATCCTAATAAGGTCTCTTGGCACAAACTTAATGACAACAAAAAAAAAAAAAAGAAGTGTGCTGTTCATTCTTTTCGGCTGACATGGCACTAAAGGGCTCATCAACAATTCTTGTGACATTTTCATCAGCAGATCTAAGCCTGTTTCATTGCACAAGGGACGTTACATCGCAGTCAGGCAGAGGTCAGTCAAATGATCCGTAATAACGGCAGAACAGCCAAATAAACTAGCAAATAATAATTGCATCATTATTAGTGTTTCGTTTAAATCTTAACATCTTAAATCTAAAGTGGCCAGTAGAAAACTGCAAAATGACACTGCTGTTTTATTATCCTGAGATTTCATTTCAGACTACTTGTGGAAGTACTCGAATGCAATAATTGGCACTTGTCTCAGTCTTATTGAAGCCTCACCATGGAAACGGCTCGAAAACCTTGCTACTCGAGGTCTGATTTTGAATAGTCATTACGTCTCAGATAGGGGAAGAGAAGACTGAAATTATAACCTCCCCCCCTCCACCTCCTGCTTTGGAGATGTAGGAGATATTAAGGTGCTTTGTTCTTGTCAGGATGGTTATAGTTTCTACCTAATTTGCTTTGCAGATATATACTGAGATGAGCTCTTATGAAGCAGCTCAAATGAACCGACCATCTTTATGAAAACCAACTGCGAGGATAATAGACCTGAAAAATCTTCTGTTCTGGACTCACCAGATCCGCGCCACATCTCGGATAAGTGGCAATCCGTTTCCCCAGGCTCCTTGCACATATCCACCACATCTCGGCACAGTGTCTCCTTGGTAACGGGAACCTCAGAAAAATGTTGGTCATTGTTGCTGAGGTATACAGTCAAGAACATCTGTGCAAAGGAGGCAGAGGGAGGGAGGAGTAGTTAGCCAAGCATGTTAGGCAGAGATAATTTAAACAGGAAGACGAGAGTAAGGATCCTGGTACCAAGTGGGGCTAATGATGGCAAAGAAAACGCCACAGTTCTAGAGAACTGGAGCAGAATTCCCCTATGGGTCAGCTTTTCACAGTGAGTGTGTGCATACAACGTCTACTTCCTCAACAGCAGTATGTCATTTCTTTGCTCCGTTCATCTGTCAACAAGAGGAAAAAAAACACTTCCAGAATTCCATTTAACTTCACACCATTGAACTTAACTCCAACTAACCCCTGAGAGAGATCCCTCGAACCCAACACAGGGAAACCGGCTCTACACAGCTAATTCTGGAAAAGCTTGATTTGTAGATCAATGTGCATTATGGGAAAGATGTAAAGTTATCACCTACACATATCTGAAAGTGGAATGGAATGTGAAAGTCTTCAGCTACTACAGATAAAAACTGATTCTATAAACTGATACAGAAGTGAAGCATTCCACTGGCACAGAGTTCCAACATAATCTCTGACGCTGACTATATAAATCCACCCAAGTTGCTATTTTTATGTCTTTTTATTAATTTATCTTTCCCGTTTATTTTTATTACTTTTTAACAACAACAACAACAACAGTTCTCCTGATGAATGAAAAGCACCTGATGTAGTTCATGACAACTAATCAGGTTTTCTTTTATACCACAGAATCACAAGCACAATGAGCTTCTAACAAGCTGGAAGCTATAGGATTCCAGCTAAAGTCTAATTTGAAAAGAAAAAGCTTCTATAAAAAAAAAAAAAAAACAGTCTTATCTACATTATGGAAATAAGTATAAGTTTGAAACTCAAAAAGAAGAGAACAAACAGTTCTGGCTCAGTCAGAACACAAACTGAGGTTCTCGAGTGAATGAATTGGTGCCAGTCTCCGTTAATCGTACCACAAAAAACTGGCAATGCAAGGAAGAGGGGAGGATAGCATGCTGAGTCAGAGGCCCTGACCAGACTGGACTGCTTAATAAAGATGTCAGTGAAAAGACTCCATTGACAGAGTTGTTGAGTCACCATTGTGAGCAGAGAGCATCATCCTTTCCAGCAATGTGTGATGCAGACTATTGTAACCAGATTTAACCTTTTATTCCTTTTTAGTGAAAGATCACCCTGTAGAACCAAGGCGTATTTATGACTGCTTGGTGATTCTAACACAGTTCTGCTCAACTTGACTGAAAATTACTTTACGTCCCACATTGTCACCGTACAGTAAAAGGTCCAAGTTCCAAAGTAAGTAATCCAAAGCAGTTCACAACATCCCAGAGGACATACAACACATGACCTGCCTGTGTAAACATGGTGGACTGACAGAGAGAGAAGGTGGACGAATCAATAGGAGGAGAGTAGCGTTGGGTGGCAGTTCCAACACCGAAAGCAGTTTCTTTCCAGCGCTGAAAGTAATGAACCAGGGCCAACATTGACCGGACCCAGAAACCTTCTGGATGAGTTAGAACTTTATCATGCACCCTGTGGATGAGGCCATAATAATGAAGCCCTCAAATGATATAGTTAGTTAATTTTACACTCACATAAGGAATGTTAGTTTTATAGAGTTTGTATTTTTTTTAAAAAGTTAAATCAATATAAGATGTACATCGCAAAAAGCAAATATTTTTTTAAAATATTTCGCGTTATTATAGATTGTGGGTCACTTGATGATAAAAAAAAAAAAAAAGTACTACATCACCTTGCTATGCATGATGAAGAGAAAAAAAAAAGTATCTGGAGTCCCTGTTTGGACTGAGCTGGACAAATTGAGAGCATTAAATATTCATAGACAACACCAAGCAAAATGAAACGGCTCAATAACAGCTTGATGGTCCCACTGCAGGGCAAATTAAAAGCTGCTCTTCAGATAACCAGAAAGCCTCGCTGGCTTCACACAGCTTTAAAACAACTTGGAGCTGGGCAAAACTAATGCAGACTGGAAACGAAAACATTTGGCTGAGATTTGCTTCGTTTGCCTTCCGTCTATTAGATATGAAGCAAATGAGAGGATCAGAAGCTGAATTGCACTTCCTTCCTGTCTGAGAGATTGCCCAGGAATGCAGAAGGTGCATGCAGCCTCTGCTATTCTCTTAAGGCAACAGACTGCTAATTCTATTACAGCATCAGCAAAGTCAAAGCCATTTCCCAGCACTTGGCGCTGGTGTGACAGTAAAGAATTATAAAATGAAAATGACTGCCAATCTAAAGAAATGTGCAGCCTGTCCTCTGGCTATCTCGAATTGAAGCAGCTATAAGGCAAGGTCATTGGGGATATATCATAGGGATTATGTTAATCTACTACATAAAAATATAGCCTCTTATCAGTTTGCTATCTCTGAGACACAATAGTAAGCTTATTTTCTCAAGCATGCACAAGAGCAACAGCCAATACCTTATTATACATAATATAACCCATATATATTATATATAATTGATTTATATAGTATATATTATATAATATAATCCAGAAATTCCTTATCTGCATCACATTTCTGTACTTGGGCTAAAGGGAAAGTTGTAATAACTTGGACAGAACAAAACCTCACAGTCTTGGAGGTCAGCTGTAGGACCTCTCTCTGCAGCAGACAGAAAGGATTGGGTGTATTTTAAAGATGAAAGGCTGCAACATCAAAACCCACAGACAAAAGGTGCTGTAATAAGAACACATCTAGAGGAGCAGAAAGACTGCAGCTGGCAGTGCTTAAGCTCCCTGTTGAAAGGAGCTCAAAGGCTCCCAAGACTGAAAATCAAATATACACAATCTCAATTATTCTGCGTTACTGAATTAGGACACCATTTTTTTTTTTTTTGGTCAGTGTTTCTGCCAAGAATACAGTTACATAAGATGAAGCGGCTGTAAGGCTGAGCAATAAAGTTGATAAAGATGTGATTTGTGTCCTGTTCTTTGTGACTGCATGCAGGGTTTTGTTAAAGAAATGTCAATTATTACAGATCAAAACAAGACTTTCAATCATGATATTTTTTATTAAACCCATGCTGGTTGCAGCTGACAGCACCCAGCAAGACGTTCCAAATTCTTTCTATTCCGAAGTCTCAATGTTTCTGATAAAACCCAACACTAAGGTCCAGTAATTGTTTTCCGTTTCCGTGCCCCTGCCACATCCAGCTGCTCCGCAGGCTAAAAGAGTGACGTTAGATTTACCATTCCTCTATGACGCAAATGAGAACGATAAATGCTGTAGGTAAGATAATTTAACTGTGACAGTAATAATAAAGCATATTATGATTTGTTTTACATTTTTTAAGACAATGTCAAATCATATTTTACTTAGACACAATATAAACATTAAAAGCTCCACTCTGTTTTACCTATGATATTTATTGTTGCTCCGCAGTTGTGTTGTCACATTAAAAGAGCATGTACTTAGTCTGAAAAGGTTTAAGTTCAATTAAATACATTGAGATTTACTACTACTGGTACCCAAGATGTTATGTAATGTCAATTGGTGAATAAACTGTAAACAGGAGACATTGAGGGGCATATTTACAGCTGTAAAAGATATCTCTAAAGCTTCTTCGCTTTACAACTGCTGTGCTTTACGTCCACATCCATGCTTTCAATTACTCGCAAAGCCAATAAATCAACCACGTTTTGTTGAGGAAGTCACATTTGAATCCAATATCTATGGGATTCTAACACACTGCAGCAGCGTTTGCGTGTGTATGTGTGTGTGCGCTCCACAGTTCCAAGAGTTGACTCACTTCCAGCATAGCAGTCCTTCAGAAAGGTGAGGCAACAGAAACCCCCATAATGGCTTTCTGCATTATTTCTCTTCATCTCATTCACCTACTCACTGGAACAGTGGGCTGCACAGGAGGATGAGGCAATGAGGGAGAAAAGGTCAGGAGTAACAAACTGCAGACTGTATATGGAATCCAAATATCCATTTGCCATCGTTCAGCTGCAGCATTTAGAAAAACAAGGAGGGATTTATACAACACTAAAACAAACTGTGCCACTTCAGTCTGAACAATCTCTACTCATGCTCTGCACTGCAGCACTCAGCATATCGCTTGATGATCTGCACTCTTGCAATATCCTCCCCTTTCTGGTCTATGTGATGAGACGGTTCCCATTTAGAGGCAATCTGGGAGATAAAGGAAAATGGAGTCGAAACTAAGCAGAGGAGAATTATTACTTTTTGTGAAGATGCCCTTTTTAACTAAACGATTCTGAAAAAGACCGAGGTCACAGGAAACAAAATTACTCAAATGGTCTTGAATTATTAACTATTATTATAAACACATCACAAAAACCTTCAGCTTTCAGAAAATAACCTACTGTAAGAGTAATCATAGAATACTAAATATCTGAAGTCTTTTAATTTATTTAAAATATGGTAAGCTGGGGAGAACGGGGGAGATGGACTTAGCTATCACTATTTCCTGAAAACTCACTGAATGATGCCCTTGTGGCATTTAATCTTTCATATGCAAAACTGAGTAAAGAAGGCAAACTGCCGACTGTAGGATAAAATGGCCTTTCCCGCTGCAGGAACTATTCCAGCTTCCACGTATAACATCTTCACGGACAATGGAATGAATCCCGACTAAAGTCTGTAGTAGAACAGTGTTCCTTAACACACTCATAGCCAGTGTGATTCCAAACAATCAAAAGTCTTTTAAAGAGACAATTTTAAGCAGTGAATAAATAGCTAATCATACCAGAGCAATATTTCATTGACTGACCACTTAAAAATAGCAAAAAAATTGAAAATTAGCCAAGGTTTTAAAGAGTGACACTAATCAAAACCAGCAATAAAATAAAAAAAGAAAATACATGCAGAACAAATTTATATCAAATTTTAAAACAGAACTGCAAAACATAAAAACAAGCAGAGTACTGAGCACTAGACGCTGGCTGATATAAGTATAGTTGATATAAAATTAGTGTTCATAAACCTGGAAAGCGTATGCCAGTTTTACAAGTGGGGATTGAACAATAATAATAAAAAAATAAAATAGTTACGTTTTAATTATTGGATACAAATGATTCTGAATCTGGAACCCATGTCCAAATGCTAATAGCAGCTTTACATGTTATGACTCATCTATGTTGTGACTGATTTTAATTTTTTTTGAAGAACTACTTTGACACCAAGGATTTTAATACAAAATTTTTGTTTTTTTTTAATAGAACCTATATACAGAACCATCCAAATTTAGGAGAAAATCTTAATATTTCTGTGGCTTCCTTAACAGAATTGCATCATATTCCCTACTAAAAACACATGTCCATCATTCATTTCTGAACAATCGGCTGACTTATCACTTTAAAACATGTTCAGTAAAGACATCTCGCTTCTGCTGATGATCTTTGAGAATGATGCAGTGATCCAATTGGTTGAGAATTCAGTTAATTGCTTGCAGACAAAACTAGCAGAAACAGTTACTCTTTTGCTACCTAAACAAAGTGTTTTGGTTGATAGCATCCATAATACTAATTGTTTAATGTTATAGCATGAAGTGTACCTTAAGAGGTTGTTGAACAGAAGGTGAGCAGCACTGGCCGATAAGAGTCCCAGTTTCTATGTCATATAAAGGGTGAAATTACCATTTCATTTCATACTTATAAAATTCTAGAAACCCAACAGTCCTTTTGTCCATTAGTCCATGCAATGTCCTTGTTATCACATGGTGTAGTTGAGAAAACACCACAACTCTTCCGCAGAGTTAACAGGAATGTAGATGTTAGGGCAAAACCCTTCTCAGGTTTTTATTGACATACGCAGCAAAAAAACTACTTCCTGAAGTATGACACCCCTTTCTCACAATCTGCTGCAGCAGATAGTGTAACTGAGAAATGGTTAAAAATGTGTGATGGAATAATGACAGCCAAAACATATCAACTATCAACTTAAAAATCTACTCACAAAGCAGCCTTTTGTCATGGGAGAGAAATAGGAAACCGACAGGATATTTTGCATTTGTAAAACAAACCAAGTGTTTTCCATAGCACTTTATGTCCTTTAAGTTTGTTCTCCCACAATTGTTCCTTTAAACTATCTTGACAAAAATTATTAGTCAATAAACAAGAATAAATTCAAGCCTAAATGTAAGAATGACAAATAGCAGCTCCACAAAGCTGTTTAAGCAGAGATAACCGCAACTCGGATGTAAATGAGTTACCCGATGCTATGGTTCAATAAAGGGGGCGAGTGTCCCTTATCGGAGTGCAGCCAGGGGCACAAACAATGTGGTTTCCACCACACAGTGTTAAAGAGCTCCTTTGCTTAATTGTGTTCCGGAAACAGTGACTGCCCCCACCCCCATTAAAATCACAGCCAACAATTATGCCACTGCATTCTCACTCCTCCCCAAGCCCCAGCCTCTACAACCTGGGTCACTGGTTGGTGCTGTAATTTAAAAAAACAAAACAAAAAACAAAACAATACCTTCCATCAGAAAAGAGTGAACACAGGCCATTTCTCTAGTAATCAAACACAGGAAACCGTATCTTATCAAAACACATGCAGCATCAATTCATTTGGGGGGAGAGAAGAGAAGCCTGTCAATAGCAACGATGTTAACTACATGGCCTTAACAAGCTGAGGTCATAAACTCGACAGGTATTATTCAAATTCAACTCGGTTGCCAAGAAGGATACGCTAATCAAGATAAGGGCTTACGCAAGATGTGTCATGATGAGTTTATACAATCAACACTACTCTGTCTTGTACAACCTGTTACTCAACAGTAAGCCTCATTCAATGTAAGGCAAACTTTAATTAATAAAAAAAAAAGATTAAGAAAATGTTATGCAAAAGAACAATTAATACAACATATTGCAAGCTGAAATCTTCTGGCTTTACTTTAAAATCAGACAGCCAGAGTGAAAAAAAATGTTCCTTCTGTGATATAAATTAAGCAGCCAGACAACTAATTAAAAATAACTCAAAGGCTGTTTTGATGAGAAAATAATCACAGTAATAACGATAATACAACACATTGTCAGAGGTTGCCAGACACCAACGTAAAACTTCTGGCAATGTTGTCTATTAACACATTCCTCATGTTCACTGGAGATGAGGGATTGCTGTACAGTTAATGATTATTCAATACATTTCGATGGACTTCTTGCAACTGGTATGTGTGCAAGTTAAATTTGTTTACATGGTAGGATGTATTCAGCTAAATTATTATATATTCTTCAACACAAATGGGTCCTGTCTGACTTGTAAAATGCTTTGAGACGACAAATATATTGGCACCGTATTAACACATGCTGTGTCTTCTAGCATTTATGACAATAGGTGAATAAAGGTAAATGCAACTTTAACTATTAGCAAGGCTGCAGCATTTGCTCCAATTACATGATGATGATTTTGCAGCCGATTGTGCTGACTCTTCTAAATACTTTTTCCTCCCAATTCCTGTTGGCATAACAAAATTGGGTTTCAGTTACCTGAAAACAAGTATTGTTTTACATCAACCTAACCACGGCTTATTTAATGTTTACGTATCTGCATACACTCACAATAAATAATAGAAAAATGTTTAGCTTAATTCAAATTCAATACTTTATTGACCCTAAGGGGAAATGAAAGGTTACTGTAACTCATTAATTCAAATTCTTCAGAGTAAGAGTAGATAGTGATGGCTATTGGCAGGATAGATCTCTTGTAGTGGCCTGTAAGAACTTGACTGATGTTTATGTTGAGAAATTGTGTGTGCATAATGTCCTTGCGACAAAAAATATTCTGTCACTCAACCCAAGAAACAGACATTTATAGTAGATGCTAACAAAGGTTCAACACTCGAATTTGATTTATTGAACATTTCATACAAACATCTAAAACTTGTTTTCATAAACAATTTCCTGTGATTTTGGAGCAACGTTTTTACAAGTTTCAGTATAAACTAGGAAACATTGATCAAATTTTGCCCCAATTTCTGAATTAAATGTAACATTTTATGCTACATTCTAAAAATGTATGTTTAAAAATAATTGGTTCTGACATTTAGCACCCTGGGCTGCACAGTGGAGCAGTTGGTAGAGCTGTTGCCTTGCAGCAAGAAGGTTCTGGGTTCGATTCCCGGCCCGGGTTCTTTCTGCATGGAGTTTGCATGTTCTCCCTGTGCATGCGTGGGTTCTCTCCGGGTACTCCAGCTTCCTCCCACAGTCCAAAAACATG